>JAWNKX010000389.1:0-12383 GCA_035041755.1 Cacoxenus indagator
ATATATAGAGAGGTTAAAAAACCATCCAAATAAACTAGCAAGGCGCCTTCTAAAACGACTCAGAATGGGATGAGTTAGGGTGGCGAGACGGCTGAGAAGATCGCACCCTGCCGCCCTCCGTAATAGATCTCTTTAATACACAATAATATATCCCCACTTATTATTTAACTTGTTTTGTTATTTTTTTTATATACAATTTGATTGAAGTTTTTCTAATAATAACAGAAAAATTAAATATAAAGGAAAAAAAATAAATAAATAAATAAAATTAAAGACATATTCGAGATAGACGCCTGTTTGGCTCCGCAAACAGTGCTGACAAAGGCTCTACCTAACAGCTGTTAAGAGGTCAACAACCTTTTGTTACTCAAAATGTTACTCAAAAACAGCTGATCGCGTCCTCATATATAAGTGGATTGTCGTGCTTGAAATTAGTCCGGTATTTTTCTCATCGCATTATAACTTGCCTGAAAACATTGTTTCGTTATACACACTGTTCCAATTATATTATGCGACACATCCACTTCAATTATGCCACTGTACATACCACCACCTCTCAGATACAGGGTCTTTCAATTTGTGTGCAATTTAGCACATCCAACTTTAAAACAGGTATGTCAAGAATACGCTTGGCCCTCAATGAACAAAAATTTCACAAATTAGGTGATTAAATGTCACAAATAAAAAAAATAACGGTACAGCTGGCTTATACCTCAACATTTTGCTGTAATCGACAAAAGATTCAAACGTATTTACATAGACATAATCGTGCTACCGAATTGCGATGGCTATAAGTACTGTCGCACAATGATATATCGTTTCTCACGATGGCCAGAAGTCGCACCATTAAAAGGCAATAAAAGATAATTACCGACACTGTTGCCACGCCGTTTTATGCTAAATGGGTTTCTCGTTTTCTAGCAGTAAAAACAATTACCACAGATCAAGGATCTCAATTTGAAAGCCATCAATTCGATTCTCTGTTACGTCTAATTGGAATCAAACCAGATTGAACGATGGCATCGCAGTCTGAAAGCATCATTGTTGTGTAACACCGACAGTCATGTTACGCCTCAGAACAGTATTCAAATCACAAATATGCGCGTCAGCCGCCGAAATGTTATTTGGTAATGTAAGCAGCATAGTGTAAGCAACTTACTAATTAGCTTTTAATATTAAACGTAACGGTAGTCATAGTTATAACAATAGTGTACAATACTAGCCCATGCAAAAGAGCAGCCTCATAACACTGGCAAGCACATATAGTTTAAGTGAAAATGTATGGTTGAGAAGCCAGGAAATAATGTTAAGAATAAACGATGTCACTCCTTTAAGTATCGTTGAAAAGGCTACACGCGTTTACAATTTCAGAAGTAGTTCACGGCGCCTTTGAGAAAAACAGTCAAGTAAAAAGAGAAAAAAAGAGGGGTATAAAATGTCTGAATTTGATGTTGCGAAATATAAGCTAAGTGAATTAAAAGAGTGGTGTAAAGAAATTGGTGTGTCGGCAAGCGGTATTAAGGCCAATTTGATAGCACGTTTAGAGGAGTTAGCCCCGCAAGGGCGTGGACAATACCAGATGAGCCACGTAGAGCTGGTCGACAACTGTTCTCCAAATACATTGTGCCTCCGGCCGATGGCCACATGAAAATGGGTGTGTGAGGTAGACACGACGCAATGGCAGCACACACAAGAAAGTACGACAAAAGGATTGTCTCGACAATGATTTCGCAGAACAACAACAACGCAATGGCAAAGTATACGCAAAGCAAAGAAGGAAACAATGACAAAAACGCAAAAACAAATAACACAGAAGGCAACAATGGAAACAACGACAACGAAATGGCAAAGTACACACAAAGCAAGGAAAAAGAAACAGCAGCATACATAACAAAATACGACGAAAACGATGTCTCGACAATACTTTCGCAGAACAACAACAACACATTGGAAACAGAAAAAGGAAACGTTAGTAGAGTTAACAAGCGGGAAGACGGCAAAGCTGTAGCAAAGTCCGTTAATGAGAGAGAGTACGGACTACTTCAAAAAGAGATCGATCTTTTGAAACGCGAACGAGAAATAATGTGAGCGAAAACATGTTGTTGAAAAAATCACATGAGTCGACCGTTATTAAAACAGATAATGCAGATGTATCGTTTAGTACACTGAAAGAAATTTTACTATCCTACAGCGGCGGAGCCGAATTCATCACATGGTTCGCACGGTTGAAAATTGTCAAAAGTGAATACAAAGTATCCGAAAATCATATGCGAGCCTTGATTTCTTGAAAACTGACGGGAAATACAAAAGAGTGGTTATATTCAAAACCAGACTACCTTAACGTAAACGTAGATGAACTAATGCAACAAATGAAGGATATTTTTGCAATTAGGGAAGATAATATATGAGCAAATCGTAAATTTGAACAATGCACGTGGAGGTAAAATGAAAAGATTATTGAATACTTTACCTCAAAAATAGTATTAGCAAACAGTCTTCGCTTAGAAGAAGATGAGCTATTGGACTACTTGGTGGAAGGCATCTCCAATACGTAGTTACGTATGCAGGTTAAACTTCAAAACTACAAGTCAAGGAAGGAGTTTCTTCAAATCTTCAAAAACTTAGAATAGACAGTACAATCATCTTCACAGCGTCAAACATCCATTCGCAACGACAACGTTAAAGTGTCACAATTGTAACAGTTGGGGCCACCCAGCGAAGGAGTTTCGCAAACCGAAACGGGAAACTGGCTCCTGTTTTGCGTGCATCCAGTTCGGACACTACGCTAAAGCCTGTATGTACTAAAACAAGAATTCCACAAGACAACAAAACAATGAATATGTAAGATATTTGCTAGTTACCTTTAAATCTAATATTAACACTAGTTTTTTATTGAATGCCTTTTAGACTCAGGAAGTCTCATAAGTTTCATAAATGAGTCACGTGTTCCTTCAAAATTCAACAGACATGAAGTCAAGGATATTGTTTATTTCGGTATCAATAACATTAAATTAAACATTCTTGGAAAAATTTCTAGTTGCATTCAAATGAAAAATAAACTAATTAATGTTAAATTTTATGTTGTTAGCGATGAAACTATGTGTGTTCCTGTTGTTCTTGGCAGAGGTTTTCTCACAGCGGGCAGTGGAGTGTTAGTCATAACGAACAATAATGAATCTACAAGCAAACATATAAATTAAACAAAATTAAACATAAACAAACTGCCCCTAAATAATGAAAGAAAACATGTCATATTAAATTTACCAATAAATTTGAAAAGAGTTAACTCCTATAAAAACTAGTATAGAGATATTACATACAAAAACAAGCAAAACGAAAAGGAAGAAGTGAAAATACTAGACGACGACAACTTTGAAAGACAAATATCACTAATAGATTACGAACCAAACAACCATCACGATCTGGCTTTATGGCAAAAAGTTAGTTTGTTGAATAAAAAACGCCTTGAAGATATTTTTCAGGAACATTACGTTTCATCTAAACGACCACCAATACCCCACACTAAATGCGAAATAGTCCTTAACCTCAACAATGCTTAACACTTCAACTGCACCTTAAGAAGATTATCTAACTCCGAGAAGATAGAGTTACAAAAGACATTAGACGAATACTTTGCGAAGGATTATATACGAAATAGAGAGTCAGAGTTCGTATCACCTATCGTGCTTGTAAAAAGGAAAACCGGCGAGACAAGAATGTGTATCGACTACCACAAACTAAAAAAGACAACTGCAAAAATAATTACCCGTTTCCGCTCATAGACGATCTGTTGGACAGAATAAAAAGCTGTTTCCAAAACTTTATCTTAAAAATGGAGTTATCCATGTGTTCATGCACGAAGAGTCAGTAAAGTACAACGCATACACTACACCCTTAGGTCAGTTTGAGTTTCTGACGCGTTGCGTAAGCCAAATGGGATTTTCAATTTCAAAGATATATTAATAAAATTATCACTGATATGGTTAGGGCGGGGAATATCATCATATACCTGGATGATATAATGATTTCAACGGAAGAAATAGACGAACATTTCACAGTTTTAAAGGAAATTTTTTTAAAGGCTAGTGGACAACAAACTAGATCCTCGACCCGACAAGTGCGAATTTCTACGAAACGAAGTCAAATAAAGAGGTTACACTATAACAAGAGAGGGAATCAAAGCAGATATATAAGGAGTATAAGCAATTGAACCGCATACCCTCCTAAGTTCATGACGTGCAAAGCTTCAATGGACTATGTTCATATTTCCGCCGTTTTATCAAAGATTTCTCAATCATTGCCAACCCTTTGTATGATATAACAAAAAAAGACAAAAGGTTTATTTTCGGCCGAAAAAAATAGAATGTTACAATATACTAAAAGGAAAGTTGATGGATTCACCGATACTTGCTCTATATGACGCAATATTGACGCAAGTGCCCTTGGGTTTGATGCCATGCTATTGCAACGAAAGAAAGACGGGCTATTTCACCCGCCTTTTTACTACTCAAAACGAACGACTGCAACCGAAGCAAAGTATCATAGTTTCGAACTAGAAACATTGTCGATTGTCAATGCCCTAAAGAGAAGCAGAGTCTATCTTCATGGTACAACTTTTAAAATAGTGACGGACTGCAACTCTTTGACCCTAACGCTACACGAAAAAGACCTAAACCCAAGAATAGAAAGATGGGCCCTCGCACTCCAAAATTATGACTATGTATAAGAGCACAGAGCAGGTAAAAGAATGTGGCATGTGGATGTGCTTAGTAGATATAATGATATGCTAATTGGTGAAACCAGTTCTTTCGAAAACAATTTAGTTATTTGCCAAGGCAAAGATTAAAGTCTCAACAAAATAATAGAAATGTTGACAAAAACGGAACACCAACAATATGAAATATACAATGGGGTAGTTTACAGAAAAAAAGGGTATACTCTTCTATTTTGTGTACCTAAATCCATGGAAAAGCACGTACTCTATAAGTACCATGATGAAATAGGCCATGTAGGCGTTGATAAAACTTTAGATTTAATATCGAAAATGCACTGGTTCCCTAACATGAAAAACAAAGTAAGTGAGCCCATAATACATTGCTTGAAATGCATAGCTTTCTCACCAAAACACGGTAAACGAGAGATATTTCTACACAAAATTCCGAAAGGGAATTCACCTTTTGAGATAATTCACATTGACCATTATGGTCAATTCATAGAAAAAATACCAAAAATAAACACATCCTTGTAATACTTGATTCTTATTCAAAATTTGTCCGCTTGTGTCCTACTAAGACAACGAAGTCCAAAGAAGCAGTTAATGCATTAAAAGAATACTTCAGAAGCTACAGCCGGCCCAAGGTTGTAACGTCGGTCAAAGGTAGTTGCTTTACTTCCAATGAATTTGAAAGGTTTCTGGTATTTCCGCGAGCTCCTGGAAAAGAGCAGGACTCGGCTTAGATGGAGAAGACGCTGACCTTATCGTTGAAATTAAATCTAAATATACATAAACCTGACAAATAATTAATGTGTACGTTTGTAATAGTTGTAAATAATTGTTCAAGCCAGGCGTTAAGTTATGACAAAAATGCAAAGCACATTATAAGGCACAACGCGCCCGATTTGGTACTTAATATATAAATAAATAAATAAAAAATAAAAAAAAGAAGACCTTCTCTCTAGTAATAATATTTAACACGTAAAAATTGCAAACGGCTCCCCACAAGCAACCGGCCTGGTCAAGCGTATTAACATACCCTAGGACCAATGACAGCAAAACTAGTAGATGAGAAAATAATATATATTGGGACCAAACGCTAGAAAAAGTAGAATTTACTCTTAAAAACACAATTCATCGCACTATTCAGGAACACCCCAGTGCTATGCTCTTTGGGGCTAGTCAAAAAGGCTAAGTCATAGACACCCTCAAAGAAAACCAAATGTTCGAAAAACAAAGCTCCGTCAGTGTTGGCAGGGAACAAGTTAGGAGACAAGCAGAAAAACATCAAGAACAAGCAAAACAATACAACGAAAGCTCTACAGATACTCGACAATTATCTCCGAGAGAATACAACCTAGGAACATAAATCATGATACATAACCTCAATTCACATGTCGGATAATCAAGCAAACTCATCGCGAAGTATATAGGGCGAAGTTACAAAAGTACTAGATAGTAGATATTTATATATTTATTTATTTATATAGTAGTAGATATTTATTAGAAGACGTAGAAAATTCCCAAACTCAAATACCATACAAAAGAGTGTGGGCAGCCGCCAACATTAAATCTTGGCTGAACGAAGAAGTGACTGTAAAAGATATGGACGAAACGTACCTAGGCGAACAAAACAAAAAAGACAGGACACATGAAAACTCAGACGACTCAACAGAAGACGTACAAATATGTGATCCAAAACAAAAAGAAGAAATCTTCAGCAATTGTAAAAATATTTTTAATAATTCAATATGCGAAAGCAAAAAAAAACCTTACAACAAAGCGATAGAATTTTAAGTAAGTCTAGACAAAACACGTCAAAACAAAATCGGGAGATTCTGATTGTCAGGACGGCCGAATTGTAAGCAGCATAGTGGGAGCAACTTACTAATTAGCTTTTAATATTAAACATACCGGTAGTCATAGTTATAGTGTGTATACTAATCACTGTATAGTGTGCAATACTAATCACTGCAAAAGATCTACCTCGTAACACTGGCAAACACACATAGTTTAAACTAAAGTTAATGAGTGAGAAGCCACGAGAGAATATTAAGAATAAAAGATGTCACTCCCTTGCTGATCGTTGAAAAGGCTCCACGAGTCTACAGTATACAATCAGGTTACCTGGAGAATTTCTCAGCAATATTGATGTGGATTTCAATCAACCACAATTTCCAAAATAAATTCCGTGAGCATATTCGGAACGTACGACCAAAACGTGCAGCTCTTTACAATCTCAAAACCAAATTCCTACATAAAGATTCATACAGTTGACACATATTTTACTACGATCTGAACACATCAAAAAGCCTACACCGGAACATATGAAATAAAGTGCAGACCAAACGATCAAGTACAACACCAATTCGAGTTATGTCTCAACGTGCGAACCGCTATAAAGCGAATAAATTCAAGGAATATTGCTATAACACATATAACACGTGCACGTCTGGAAGTGCAAGTAAATCGTCATAAGGAGGCCTTGGAAAAGGTACAGAATTAATTGCCTCAGACGCGTCTTGACAGCGATTTACGCTTACGCAGATTACGCTGGAGCAGGCTTTGGTGGATACACGTCTCGATGTGAAGTTAAAGGAAGAGATGCTAATGTCACTTCAGCGCCACTTGGAGAAATTGACTTTCGATCGTGCCCCTGAAGAGGAATTCTCGCAGCTGCGGCGCACCAAGAACGAATTCGATCGTCTCATGAAAGATCAAGCGAAATAACTAGATGAAATGGCGGGTCAAGTGCAGCTGCTCGAACAGGAAAAGTTGAGGCTGGAAATGACGCTTGAGACAATGCGTGGAGAAGCACGGCGAAAAGCGCAACAACGCGATGACGAATTGGAGGAATCGCGCGGCAAGAAAATTTACGCACTCGAATGCAAAATGGGGATTAAACACGAGAAGCGTACGTTCTTTCTGCGTGAGAAACACGAACTGGAGCGACGTCTGTCATCTTGGAAATACCGTGATCGTAACGAACGTGAAGCAGAAGATGCGCGCAATCAGTAACTACGACGAGATCTACGAAAATACAAGGCCCGTTTGAAATATGCCCAAGCAGAGTTGGAGCGCTTGAAGGCCGACACGCAGGGTAAGACACTCACACGTCAACTACGTAATCAACTTGAAGATGCCGAGTCAGCACGTTCATTGGCCATGAACACACGTCAAACAGCGGAAGATGAATTGGCTGAGATGCAAGCCATGTTGGAGGAATCGAATCGTGCACGAAATAAAGACGAAGACAGAGCCAATGCAGCACAACACGATAGGACTGAATTGCAAGTGCACATCAAGAAAAACCCTATTAAACTAGTACTTAATGCCGTACGTACTCCCCGGGCGAACGGACACGTCGAACGTACCAACAGAATCATCTTGGGAATGATATTGCCAACCGTCGATAACGACAAGCACTGGGACACTCATTTACGTACGATACGGTGGAGTTTTAACACGATGAAAAACAAAACCACGGGATGTACGCCATTCCAACTACATAATAAAGGTAGGACGAAAGGCTGAAGCTGATCAGTAATAATATGTTCAAACAACTTCGGAATTGCAGACAGTTTTTTTTTTTTTTCATAATTAATTATAACATTTAACGCGGTAAACTGCATAACACATTTGTCGGATTTAAGAAATAATGACGTAAAAAAAAAACAAAATTACACGTATACTAAATTAAAAACGATGTAAATTGCGCCGAAAAGGCAATGATATAGAAGGCTGTATCCTTCTTAGTGGGAGATCATGCGGGTGTAGCCTCTTCAGTCCACGCCTTGTTGAGATACGGGTGAGGGAGGACGCCAGCGGATTTGGGTGCGATAAAAGTCTGTAGTGATAGCGGCAGCTGTGAGAATTAATCCTCTCCATAAAAGGTAGCACGGCAAGATCCCTGTGCAGCGCGGTGTTGCGGACGTACCAAGGGGCGCCCGTAAGTCTTCTGAGAGCCTTCCTTTGACACGCCTGCACTCTTCTGATGTTGTAGGCAGCAGTAGTGCCCCAAATTTGTATTGCGTAGCGCCAAGCAGGTGCCACTACTTGCAGATAGATGAGCCTTTTATTAGTTAAAGATAACTTATTCGATGGGCGGAGGAGCCACTCCAGTTTCTTGAGCTTTTGGTAGCAGCGCGCTGTAACTACCTTAATGTGTGCACGCCAGGTTAAACCGAGATAACGGATTTGCTCCATTTGAGGAATGATGCTTGTGTTGTAAGTCACAACCGGACAGACGCCTTGCCTTAATGTGAAGGTACAGTGAGCTGTTTTCTCAAAGTTTATGGCTATATTCCAGCGCCTGGCCCATGAGTGGAATCTATCCAGGTAGCTGGACAATTTCTCCGCAGCTTTGTTCAGAGAGGCAGAGTTGAATATAACTGCCGTATCGTCCGCGTAAATAGCAATAATCGAATGCTCATCTCTAGTTGTAGGCATATCAGATGTATATAAGGAGTAGAGGATCGGAGCTAAGACACTCCCCTGCGGGACACCGACTCTCATGTGCCTGATGGTGGAAATTTTGTCTCTTACCGACACAGAGAAGGTTCGTCGTTGAAGAAAGCTTCACATTAGTAAAAACTGTTTACCAGGCAGGAGCAATTTTAATTTATGCAGAAGTCCATCGATCCATACCCTATCGAATGCTGGTTTGACATTTAGGAAGACTGCAGAGGTATACTGTTTCATCTCAAACGCAGTAAGAATGTGATTAACGACTCGATGCCGTTGTTCGGGAGTGCCATGCTGTGATCTAAATCCAAATTGTTGATCAGGAATGGCTTCTTGAACACCCCGTACTGCCAACAATCTACTCAAAAACAATCTTTCAAAAATCTTTGAAAAAGTTGGAAGTAGGCTTATGGGCCTATATGATGTGACACGGTTCTCCGGAGTACCAGGTTTAGGTATCATGGATATCGTTGCACACTTCCACTGTGTGGGAAAATGGCAGATCCGCAGCATGCTGTTGAACAGCAACAACAGGAACAACACTCCCTTCCAAGGGAGTGCTTTCACCACCTTGTTGTCAATATGGTCATGTCCGGAGCTCTTCTTAGATTTCAGTCTCTGAATTTGAGTCACAACCCCTTCAGGGGTGACATGTTTAGTTGGACTGTGGTCTAATATACATATCGATAGGACTTCATCTGTTTCCTCAACGTCTCCAGGGTCAGCCAGGCTAAAAGGCGTGAACCGGCTCTCCAACTCATTAGCAAATGCTTCTGCTTTCTCGGTCTCCGTAGAGGCCCACAGATTGGAGCATGTCTGTGAGGGTGTTGTTTGATGCACTTGGTGGCATGCCATAAATTGAAGCCAGACAGGCATTAGCCAACAGATTTTTGAAATGTTCCGATCACACAGCTTGCATTACATTTCTCAGTTCTCGGGCAACTTTCCTCCATGCAGCCTTGTCAAATTCATTCCGTGATCTCATATAGCGACGTCGTAGCCTGCGTTTATATCTCACCAACTCCAGAACCTCAGGTTTTAAGACAGCCTGAGGTGGGTTGGGTGAACAAGGGAATTGGTATAAAGAGGCTAATTCGGCGGACTCATGAATGTTCTTAGTGAACAAGTCAACCGAATCATCTATATCCTTGTCCGAACTTATTTCCATATTGAGGTTGATCCTTTCGTTTAGACACTGATGAAAGACCGTTATGTTAGCGTGGGGAGGGAGCAGTCTGGACCGGCATACGATGCTATCTGGAATCAATCAAAGTTTAATAAATAGTGGGATGTGGTCTGAGCTAAGGTAAGACCAGACAGTTTAGTAATTTGAAATGTCTGATTTACTCCCTTTCTATGCAGAAGAATTATATGTGATTGCTTCCAAATACTAGGTAGAATGGATTCGCAAGTGAAGTGTCAAGTTGATTAGTCGTCTGCTCTCGTGCTCCTAATTTCACAAAACAAAAAGTAAAACAAAAAACAAAATAAGCAAAAACAAGGATATAAGAACATCAAAACTGTTCTAAAGTCAAAAATTCCTGTTGAACGCAGAGAGCCGACCGCGCGCAGGTCGCAAAATCACCATTATCCCCACACCATGGAGCTGTTTCTTCCCCGAACGGAACTCGCATCAAGGAACTATCTCACAGCTTCAGATGCAGAAGTACAAAATAACAACAGCCAATAAATTACACACCGAATCAACCAACAACAACAGCGTTGTGCTCTCAATACCAATGTTTCTCAACTGTCGTGGAGCGATCAAAGCTTCACGCCGACGCTGGTCACAACTACCATGAACTACCAAACAGCTACAACAACAACAACATCAACGTCAATCAGCACTCCTAACATAACAACTCCAACATGAAGTTAGTATCCACAAAAATTATTAGTATCCAAAAAATCAAATGACACAGATATCTACAAAATAACAGCTCTGCTTAGTAGCAAAGTAAACTTTGAACAGCCGCACCACAAGCGCATAGGTATACAATGTACCAACTATCAAAAGTATGGCCATACGAGGAACTTTTGTACAAGGGATCCCATATGTCTTAAGTGATCAGCTAAGCACAAAACCATCGATTGCAAAATATAGAAAGACAGTCAAACCAAATGCGCACTATGCGGTGGTACATATACGGCTAACTACAAGAATTGCGAAATGTACAAGCCACTTAAAATTCAATTAAATTTTTAGTTTATTTTTTTATTCTATTTTTGCTTACTTATTATTTATTTGATATTTTTATTAATTTTTAATCTTTCATAAATTTAATCATTTTATAATCCGGCTTGCACCAACAAAAACCACTTTAACGATAAGCTTAGAGAGGTTTTTTGTTGGATGTGCGATAATATCTCCCAGCGTAAATGCGCGAGATTGACTGGTCGTGATAATGACCGCCTTTACGGTACGCCTAAACCTGCATGCGGTGGCATTAGGTGGCCTTGCTCCACATAATTCAAACGCCAGGGTGACTTCTCATTGTTGTTCTTCCGTACGCGTAATAAGTACCTAAATTAAATAAATTCTTCAAGGAGCTGGCCTCACAGCTTGATGTTGGATTAAGCATTTTTACGGAACACTCTTTCGACTCGGCTCCTACGCCCAATCCAGTCCAACTGCCACCACCATCTCCTCATAGTTTGGCACCTTCCACAGCGCCACTTATTTTTTTTTCGAATCCCCAACCTCCTTCTTCTCATTCCAATCCACCTCTTTCTACTTCCTGCCAATCCTTAACCACTTATTCTTCTGTAATTTTTTCTATACCTACCCAATCGTCCCATCCAGCTCCCATTCCAGTAGCTCCTTCTACCTTTATTAACTCTACGTAGTCTTCCTCTATTCCCTGCCCAACTATTGTAACTTAATTTTCATGTTCTACAAGAGCCTCTAACTCCCATAAGAATTCTTAGGGGTAATGCCTCTCAGTTGTATTGTAGTATGTATATGCCCAGATTGTTTTTCAATGTATTTAAGCATAGACGACACATTGTGGAATATGTCCGATCAACACATTCCCACAATGTTGAACGTCAAACAAATAATACAAAGAACGGTCATTTGATGCCTTGCACAAAAAACAATGCTGATCACTCGAAAATCACTTGCATTCTTGTATCTGCATAAGAACCACACATACCACATGCACTCTTTAAGCCGCAGCATAGACTATATAAAGGCCGACTTTAA
>JAWNKX010000390.1:0-36140 GCA_035041755.1 Cacoxenus indagator
ACTTATACACGATAAACTTACACCTAAAATATATAACAAGAACTTTATATGATTACAACTGTAATAGATTGCCGCATATCCTAACAAAAGTATTAATGACAAAAGGAACTCCCTGGAATACACAACTACTGGTTTATATGCAAAATTTTAGTATACACTTAACAAACGGACAGAAGCCTTGCCTTAATGGGAAGGTGCAGTAGGCTGATTCCTCAGAGTTTGTGGCTTATTCCAGCGCCTGGCCCATGAGTGGAATCTATCCAGGTAGCTGGACAATTTCTCCGCAGCTTCGTTTAGAGAGAGTTGAATATAACTGCCGTATCGACGCGTAAGTAGCAATAATCGAATGATCATCTATAGTTGTAGGCATATCAGAGGTATATAAGGACTAATTCTTCACAACACTTTTAGTCAGAAAGACATTAACAACCTCGTCAATATGACAAGCAAACTAGTTTTAAAAAATATCTGGAGCGAATACACACACTATTATAAAACAATAAATCCTTATCGGAAACCAACAAACATACCAATAACTGTAAACAGAAAACACGCAATTATCTACACTAGATTCACGCTAGGCCACATGAAGATTACACACGAACACCTATTCAAGAAAACATCACCACCAATCTCTCCATACTGCAATAGAAGCACTCTCACTATTGAACATTTCACGAATAACTGCCAATTTATCCTCAACCAATGCATCTCCTTAAAAATTCCCAGTACTACCCAACTCCTCGCAGAGGCCAACATTGAACATATCAAAAATGTTTTAAAACTTATTTCTAAACTAAATATAAGCCTCTAAATACATGTAAAAAAAAAACCATCCTGAAGGCCTTCGTTGCTCTGGCTATAAAAGTATTGTAATTTAGGATTAATTCTAAGCTACAATAAAAAATAATAATAATAATATAGAAGGGAAATTTTTTATGTTTGCGAAAGGAATAAATTCAATGGAAGTGGACTTGACTACAAGTCAGTTTTTCCCATTGATTCATCAAAATGAGGAGATTGTAAAGAAGTAGATGAGAATGAGTCATATGAAAGGATTGAGTCGTTTGGTTGTTTTTGTTCAGTTTGTTTTAAAAGTTGATCTGCTACTGTAGCAACAGATGTGTTTTTGAGTGTTGTAATTTTTTCGTTAGGTGTTATTGGAGAGAATGTTGTATTGTAAGGGTGGGTAGAACTGATGGGAAAGCTTGGGACGGGGGTATTTAATTGAGTGTCTGTGCTGGTGGGCACTTTGGAAATTGTGTGTTTCTTATCCGAAATAATAGATTTTGTTGTTAATGGTTTGTTGGCCGCAGCGGGCAAAGAGGAATCAGAAGCAGCGACGGCTGCGAAGCTAGATAGCGAGTTAACTGTAGTAGTAGATTGTTGTTGTTTTATTAGAAGTTTTGCTTCTCTCATGCTGAACTTCTTTTTAGTTTTCATATTCAGCAATTCTCTTTGCTGTTGATATTTAGGGCACGAGGATGAGGAGGCGGGATTATCTCCGTTACAGTTGGCGCAATGGTTGCATGTGCAACCAATCAATATTGGGGCTGTGAAGTGGAAGATTGCAGTTAGCGCAGGTAGCGGTGTTTTTGCAATGTTTTGCTGTGTGGCACAAAAGCTGGCAATTCTTGCACCTCATGGGGTTGGGAATGTATTCCCTAACCTTGACTGAATATCAAGATATGTCCAATTTACTGGGGAGGTTATAAAGATCGAATGTGATCAGAAGAACCCCGGTGGGCTTTGAAGTACCGTCCGTGTTTCTAGTGAACTTAAAAACGGAGTGAACATTCTGGCACTTCAATTCGTCCACATTTTCGGCATCGGGAATATTATTTAAATAAGGGTCGAATATGGTGTCTTTTACAAAGTTGAGGCTGTCGTGGAGTTTGCATTCAATCTCACACAAGCCAGGCAATGAGGAAATTGTTAAGAATTTTACTGCTACTTGCTTGTTTTTAACTAGCATTAACAGGTTGCCGTCGTGGAGTGTGGAGATCGAAATGATATCTTTGCTTTTAGTCTTAATAAAAAGTAAAGACATTTATACCCGACATATGGGGTATTGTTGTGGGAATGATAGCGAAAAATTAATATGTATTGGTTTGGCGCGATTTTTAATGAATGAGGAACAAGATCTTTTTTATTACAAATCCCACAATTACTTGTGTTGATTTTGGTGGGAGTTTTAATGAATGGGGCCCATTATTGATAACTAAAATTGATTAAAATGCATATTTTGCGCTATGTACGTCAAAAAATCGAAGTTGAATACAGCTAATTCTAACTTTAGTACGAGGCAAACAGAAAAAACAGCAAGAAACTGCAAGTGTCCCATGTCAAAAAAATCCAACCAGCTGCGCTACTACGAATACAGGAAAGAAAAAAAAACTAATTTTGCTTTTGACCGCCCAACGACAAATCGTGTGACATTTGTTTTTTCTTTATTTGCCCAACATAAGAGAAGACAAAGAAAAAAGATATGCCTGCGTGAATATGTATACTTTTTGCGTGTACGCAAATTTGAACTTAACAACGAAACACGCGCTCGGGGCCTGACCTCTGATAAATTTGGTACGACAATCGAAAATTTACTTTGGGACTGTGTTGTGAAGTGGGGCGCGTGCGGGAATAAAAATTCCGCTTTTTTGCTACGCTTACGCAACAACAAAGTCTAGACCATTTGTTTTTTACTTCATTGCAGATCACAAGGAAAGAAGAGGAAAGAACACAACACAAAGTAAGGATGACGAAATTTGCTTGGCGCGACTGTCAAACTTCTAAATCTCGAATCACCATAATGCATAACAAAAGTTTTAATTATGGGGATATTCAAGTTATGGAACACACGTACTCAAATCGAGTCATGGAGATATTATAAAATTTCGACCTATGGAAATTCGACGGTAGTTTCACTTTCACGGTAAATTTCACTTGGGTTTCTTTGGCTGTTCAATGAATGTGCATTCACTGTACTTGCTATTGAAATGGATTTCGTTTTCTGCCACAACCGAAAATTGTCATCAAGAAGTTGAAAACAAAAATAAAAACTTGCCATTGTGTGAGTGACCTTGTTGTGTAGGTGTGGTGCGTGTATGAGATTGTATTGGTTTTCATTGTCTCCCTTTCGTGCGAAATGTTCTAAGTTTGAGTGTGTTGTGTAGGTATAGTACGTGTATATTATTGCATTATTTTCCTATTGTGTGTAGTACACATGCATACACACTGTGTATTACTCGTAATATTTTTGTATGATTTTACTTTGTGATCATTCCTACTTTTTTTTCAGGCCGCCTGGTAGTTTCATTTCATTCATATAAATGAATATGGGCGAAATACAAGGCAGCCCTTGCTGATTTGGGCTAAATTTCGTTTGTAGTTTAAAATTAAAGAAAAATCCACACAATTTGCTTAATATTCTCTAACACCTTGCAAATAAAGAACTTTAAAAACATCAAAGAAAGAAGACAGTGCTCTGTTTTTTGTTTTTATTGCCTTTCTTGTGTATTTATTTTCTTTGAATATCATATTCCCGCCCAATTTGTTTATGCAAACCCAAGCAAGCCAACAGCAATATGTTACGCTGCATAATTTGAACAGCCAACAATTCTGTTGATGTACAGAATCAGTGTCGCATTCTAATCGTTTCTGAAGAGTCTCTCCGGCCATTTTTTTTTTAGAGAAATGTAAACTCTATATGAATAAGTTCTCTCTGGTGTCCACACTTTAGGATATTTTTAGTTTGTGTCTGTGATAAGCTCTGTATCTAGGGTTTGCTTATCCACTTTGAAAGCATACAATCGCAGATTAACTGTGACCTCTGTTGGTTATATTCAGCAACAATATATAAGGGGCGGTTCAATATTTAATCAGCAGCCTATTTATTTGCAAATTAGCCTTAACTATATTTATTAATTCAAAAGTACAGGATAAGTCTTTTTTAATATGTCAGTACAGCGGTCACCAAAATCTGATGGTTAACCGAGGAATATGCCATAAAGGATAACAGGTGGAACTTAGCCTGAGCCAACTGTGTTGGACATAATGAACGCTATACGAGAGACGAAAAATGACTTTAATCGTCATCTAGAAACGATATCCAGTGCCATGTCAACAAAAGAAGATATCTCTGGACTAAGAACTCAGATGACAGAACAGTTGGATGGTCTAAGAAAGGAAAACTGCGAAATTAAAATGGAAATAGAAATACTTAAAGAAGAGAAAGAACTTGACCGTAGAGAACTAAGGAAAATAGTAGACAAGAACGAGTAAAAGAATCCTGTGATACGTGGACTAGTTAAGCAGGATTCTCCAAAAACAGCAGTGAAAAGGATGTGCTGTGATGAACTAAAATTGCCCGATATTGAGATTCTGGAGTTTTGAAAAATTAATGAGAAGAATGGAAACATTAACGTTACGGCAAACTTTGATACTAAGGACGCAGCATTAAACATTTTGAAAAGCACTATGCTGCTAGCTGGCACACGAATCTACATTGAAATGGATTTAAGGGAAAAGATACAGACAAGAATATGTTGCTGCTCTTGAAAAAGAAAATTCTTGGCATTAACCAACAATACAAGGTACTTGTCAGAAGGGATCGATTATGTATTGGGTAGGAATGGTTCAGGTTTAACGATAATAATTTGCTCATGTGCGGATAGATAAATGCAACGTAGGTATTCAAAGAAATATACGGTGTCAGGGCTGACTCCACAAATGTAAATTACGAATACCTACTAACTAGTTATAAGTCAAAAAACTAGATCCCATAAACAAAATTAGTAATAGCATATTAATAGAACAAACCAGTTATCTAACTTTTATGAAACACAGAGCTACGGGAAATTAAAGATAATATCATAATGTGCACGGACTAAAAAACAATTATCTACATCATGAATTATTAAATTACATTAAACTCTTCGATATATTTGCATTAATAGAGACACATATTGAGCAACGTCATACGGAACAGTACCAGACGTTATTCGATGATTTCAACACACACTGGCAACCAGCATCGCACAGCAGTCGATTTGGAAGAGCAATAGGAGGAATAGTTCTTAGTTAAGTTAGGAATACAATATGATTGGGATACTTGCAATGAGTTGGCTACTATCACACTTAAAACCCACGCAATTATACCAATTTAATTGTTAATTGGAACCAAGAGTTCAATAAGGTTAGGGAAGTCGCCAATTAACGTAGTAACAGAAATATCATAATAATAGGTGACCTAAACGTAAGGATGGGGCAGGTGAGGCAAGTGACTACGGAGCTCGTGTTAACTTCATTTACAGCGAGAACAGAAAACAGGTGTTCACAAGTATATGATGTGGATTATACTTTCTATATCCCGTGCCTAAACCCCATTGAAATCTACTATGCTCAATATTTGTATACAGATGAAAATTTGGATAATCCGTTTGAAGTTCATGAAATTAAAACTATATTATCAAAAGTCAAAGTGAACAAAGCCCCAGGTCAGGACAGAGTTCCAAACGAATTTTTTATTAATGTTTCGGACGAGTTATTAAATGAACTAACAAAAACCTTCACAAATATTATAAACAGTAGCAAACTAGATCCGGATTCATGACAAATATAATATTTCCCATTTTTAAAAAGTGAGATCCATCCCAATCCGAGAATTTAGGGAAATCTCATTTATGAACTGTTTAGCCAATAATAACCTTAATGAATATCAAGCTGAATTTCGGGAAAATTATTCAACGATTGACAATATCTACAATATATAAATGCAATAGTCCAATAAAGGACGCTCAGAAAAAAAGTCTATTCATTTTTTGTAGACTTTACAGCAGCGTTTGACAGAATGCCACGTAACCTCCTCATTTTTATACTTCATCAATTCGGCGTTTCAACTAAAATTGTATAATTCATTGAAAGCATATACAGACAAACTAAAAGAGCAGTATGGACCGGAACCGACTTGTCTAATGACTTCCAAACGCAGAGTGGGGCTAAACAATATATTTAAACGATTTTCATGACAATCTAATGGGTGGACTTTAAGTTGATATTGATTTAAGACTCCTGCTGTATGCAGACGATATAGCGCTCCTTGCAGACTACATCAAGACACTGCAGCATATGATAAACAGATTAGAAACGTACTGTGATATTTGGGGAATGGATGTTAACCTTAATAAGTCAGAGATAATGTCGTTCCGCGGAGGAGGTCGACCATCAGCTGGAGAAAAGTGGTATTTTAAAGGACTGGAGGTTAAAGTGGTAACAAAATACAAAAATCTAAGAGTAACATTGATCCCGAATATGTCGTTTGTGACTCATTTCACAAAAAAGAGGGTAAAGCCAAAGGTAGCAATAAACTGGACCTGGAAATCATTTCTTGGCAAAAAGAATATCACACAGAATACAAAATTGAATATCTTTAGTGCTGCATGTAGGTCTATCCAAACTTATGGAACCCAAGTGTAGGGTTATTCATACTACAATGAAGTAAATATATTACAGAGATACTTCGTTAAGCGGGTATTATTATTTCCAGAATGCACTCACAACTAAGTAATCGACATAGAAACAGGAATCGAAGACGCCTACTTATACACGATAAACTTACACCTAAAATATATAACAAGAACTTTATATGATTACAACTGTAATAGATTGCCGCATATCCTAACAAAAGTATTAATGACAAAAGGAACTCCCTGGAATACACAACTACTGGTTTATATGCAAAATTTTAGTATACACTTAACAAACGGACAGAAGCCTTGCCTTAATGGGAAGGTGCAGTAGGCTGATTCCTCAGAGTTTGTGGCTTATTCCAGCGCCTGGCCCATGAGTGGAATCTATCCAGGTAGCTGGACAATTTCTCCGCAGCTTCGTTTAGAGAGAGTTGAATATAACTGCCGTATCGACGCGTAAGTAGCAATAATCGAATGATCATCTATAGTTGTAGGCATATCAGAGGTATATAAGGACTAATTCTTCACAACACTTTTAGTCAGAAAGACATTAACAACCTCGTCAATATGACAAGCAAACTAGTTTTAAAAAATATCTGGAGCGAATACACACACTATTATAAAACAATAAATCCTTATCGGAAACCAACAAACATACCAATAACTGTAAACAGAAAACACGCAATTATCTACACTAGATTCACGCTAGGCCACATGAAGATTACACACGAACACCTATTCAAGAAAACATCACCACCAATCTCTCCATACTGCAATAGAAGCACTCTCACTATTGAACATTTCACGAATAACTGCCAATTTATCCTCAACCAATGCATCTCCTTAAAAATTCCCAGTACTACCCAACTCCTCGCAGAGGCCAACATTGAACATATCAAAAATGTTTTAAAACTTATTTCTAAACTAAATATAAGCCTCTAAATACATGTAAAAAAAAAACCATCCTGAAGGCCTTCGTTGCTCTGGCTATAAAAGTATTGTAATTTAGGATTAATTCTAAGCTACAATAAAAAATAATAATAATAATATAGAAGGGAAATTTTTTATGTTTGCGAAAGGAATAAATTCAATGGAAGTGGACTTGACTACAAGTCAGTTTTTCCCATTGATTCATCAAAATGAGGAGATTGTAAAGAAGTAGATGAGAATGAGTCATATGAAAGGATTGAGTCGTTTGGTTGTTTTTGTTCAGTTTGTTTTAAAAGTTGATCTGCTACTGTAGCAACAGATGTGTTTTTGAGTGTTGTAATTTTTTCGTTAGGTGTTATTGGAGAGAATGTTGTATTGTAAGGGTGGGTAGAACTGATGGGAAAGCTTGGGACGGGGGTATTTAATTGAGTGTCTGTGCTGGTGGGCACTTTGGAAATTGTGTGTTTCTTATCCGAAATAATAGATTTTGTTGTTAATGGTTTGTTGGCCGCAGCGGGCAAAGAGGAATCAGAAGCAGCGACGGCTGCGAAGCTAGATAGCGAGTTAACTGTAGTAGTAGATTGTTGTTGTTTTATTAGAAGTTTTGCTTCTCTCATGCTGAACTTCTTTTTAGTTTTCATATTCAGCAATTCTCTTTGCTGTTGATATTTAGGGCACGAGGATGAGGAGGCGGGATTATCTCCGTTACAGTTGGCGCAATGGTTGCATGTGCAACCAATCAATATTGGGGCTGTGAAGTGGAAGATTGCAGTTAGCGCAGGTAGCGGTGTTTTTGCAATGTTTTGCTGTGTGGCACAAAAGCTGGCAATTCTTGCACCTCATGGGGTTGGGAATGTATTCCCTAACCTTGACTGAATATCAAGATATGTCCAATTTACTGGGGAGGTTATAAAGATCGAATGTGATCAGAAGAACCCCGGTGGGCTTTGAAGTACCGTCCGTGTTTCTAGTGAACTTAAAAACGGAGTGAACATTCTGGCACTTCAATTCGTCCACATTTTCGGCATCGGGAATATTATTTAAATAAGGGTCGAATATGGTGTCTTTTACAAAGTTGAGGCTGTCGTGGAGTTTGCATTCAATCTCACACAAGCCAGGCAATGAGGAAATTGTTAAGAATTTTACTGCTACTTGCTTGTTTTTAACTAGCATTAACAGGTTGCCGTCGTGGAGTGTGGAGATCGAAATGATATCTTTGCTTTTAGTCTTAATAAAAAGTAAAGACATTTATACCCGACATATGGGGTATTGTTGTGGGAATGATAGCGAAAAATTAATATGTATTGGTTTGGCGCGATTTTTAATGAATGAGGAACAAGATCTTTTTTATTACAAATCCCACAATTACTTGTGTTGATTTTGGTGGGAGTTTTAATGAATGGGGCCCATTATTGATAACTAAAATTGATTAAAATGCATATTTTGCGCTATGTACGTCAAAAAATCGAAGTTGAATACAGCTAATTCTAACTTTAGTACGAGGCAAACAGAAAAAACAGCAAGAAACTGCAAGTGTCCCATGTCAAAAAAATCCAACCAGCTGCGCTACTACGAATACAGGAAAGACAAAAAAACTAATTTTGCTTTTGACCGCCCAACGACAAATCGTGTGACATTTGTTTTTTCTTTATTTGCCCAACATAAGAGAAGACAAAGAAAAAAGATATGCCTGCGTGAATATGTATACTTTTTGCGTGTACGCAAATTTGAACTTAACAACGAAACACGCGCTCGGGGCCTGACCTCTGATAAATTTGGTACGACAATCGAAAATTTACTTTGGGACTGTGTTGTGAAGTGGGGCGCGTGCGGGAATAAAAATTCCGCTTTTTTGCTACGCTCGCTTACGCAACAACAAAGTCTAGACCATTTGTTTTTTACTTCATTGCAGATCACAAGGAAAGAAGAGGAAAGAACACAACACAAAGTAAGGATGACGAAATTTGCTTGGCGCGACTGTCAAACTTCTAAATCTCGAATCACCATAATGCATAACAAAAGTTTTAATTATGGGGATATTCAAGTTATGGAACACACGTACTCAAATCGAGTCATGGAGATATTATAAAATTTCGACCTATGGAAATTCGACGGTAGTTTCACTTTCACGGTAAATTTCACTTGGGTTTCTTTGGCTGTTCAATGAATGTGCATTCACTGTACTTGCTATTGAAATGGATTTCGTTTTCTGCCACAACCGAAAATTGTCATCAAGAAGTTGAAAACAAAAATAAAAACTTGCCATTGTGTGAGTGACCTTGTTGTGTAGGTGTGGTGCGTGTATGAGATTGTATTGGTTTTCATTGTCTCCCTTTCGTGCGAAATGTTCTAAGTTTGAGTGTGTTGTGTAGGTATAGTACGTGTATATTATTGCATTATTTTCCTATTGTGTGTAGTACACATGCATACACACTGTGTATTACTCGTAATATTTTTGTATGATTTTACTTTGTGATCATTCCTACTTTTTTTTCAGGGCCGCCTGGTAGTTTCATTTCATTCATATAAATGAATATGGGCGAAATGCAAGGCAGCCCTTGCTGATTTGGGCTAAATTTCGTTTGTAGTTTAAAATTAAAGAAAAATCCACACAATTTGCTTAATATTCTCTAACACCTTGCAAATAAAGAACTTTAAAAACATCAAAGAAAGAAGACAGTGCTCTGTTTTTTGTTTTTATTGCCTTTCTTGTGTATTTATTTTCTTTGAATATCATATTCCCGCCCAATTTGTTTATGCAAACCCAAGCAAGCCAACAGCAATATGTTACGCTGCATAATTTGAACAGCCAACAATTCTGTTGATGTACAGAATCAGTGTCGCATTCTAATCGTTTCTGAAGAGTCTCTCCGGCCATTTTTTTTTTAGAGAAATGTAAACTCTATATGAATAAGTTCTCTCTGGTGTCCACACTTTAGGATATTTTTAGTTTGTGTCTGTGATAAGCTCTGTATCTAGGGTTTGCTTATCCACTTTGAAAGCATACAATCGCAGATTAACTGTGACCTCTGTTGGTTATATTCAGCAACAATATATAAGGGGCGGTTCAATATTTAATCAGCAGCTTATTTATTTGCAAATTAGCCTTAACTATATTTATTAATTCAAAAGTACAGGATAAGTCTTTTTTAATATGTCAGTACAGCGGTCACCAAAATCTGATGGTTAACCGAGGAATATGCCATAAAGGATAACAGGTGGAACTTAGCCTCAGCCAACTGTGTTGGACATAATGAACGCTATACGAGAGACGAAAAATTACTTTAATCGTCATCTAGAAACGATATCCAGTGCCATGTCAACAAAAGAAGATATCTCTGGACTAAGAACTCAGATGACAGAACAGTTGGATGGTCTAAAAAAGGAAAACTGCGAATTAAAATGGAAATAGAAATACTTAAAGAAGAGAAAGAACTTGACCGTAGAGAACTAAGGAAAATAGTAGACAAGAACGAGTAAAAGAATCCTGTGATACGTGGACTAGTTAAGCAGGATTCTCCAAAAACAGCAGTGAAAAGGATGTGCTGTGATAAACTAAAATTGCCCGATATTGAGATTCTGGAGTTTTGAAAAATTAATGAGAAGAATGGAAACATTAACGTTACGGCAAACTTTGATACTAAGGACGCAGCATTAAACATTTTGAAAAGCACTATGCTGCTAGCTGGCACACGAATCTACATTGAAATGGATTTAAGGGAAAAGAGACAGACAAGAATATGTTGCTGCTCTTGAAAAAGAAAATTCTTGGCATTAACCAACAATACAAGGTACTTGTCAGAAGGGATCGATTATGTATTGGGTAGGAATGGTTCAGGTTTAACGATAATAATTTGCTCATGTGCGGATAGATAAATGCAACGTAGGTATTCAAAGAAATATACGGTGTCAGGGCTGACTCCACAAATGTAAATTACGAATACCTACTAACTAGTTATAAGTCAAAAAACTAGATCCCATAAACAAAATTAGTAATAGCATATTAATAGAACAAACCAGTTATCTAACTTTTATGAAACACAGAGCTACGGGAAATTAAAGATAATATCATAATGTGCACGGACTAAAAAACAATTATCTACATCATGAATTATTAAATTACATTAAACTCTTCGATATATTTGCATTAATAGAGACACATATTGAGCAACGTCATACGGAACAGTACCAGACGTTATTCGATGATTTCGACACACACTGGCAACCAGCATCGCACAGCAGTCGATTTGGAAGAGCAATAGGAGGAATAGTTCTTAGTTAAGTTAGGAATACAATATGATTGGGATACTTGCAATGAGTTGGCTACTATCACACTTAAAACCCACGCAATTATACCAATTTAATTGTTAATTGGAACCAAGAGTTCAATAAGGTTAGGGAAGTCGCCAATTAACGTAGTAACAGAAATATCATAATAATAGGTGACCTAAACGTAAGGATGGGGCAGGTGAGGCAAGTGACTACGGAGCTCGTGTTAACTTCATTTACAGCGAGAACAGAAAACAGGTGTTCACAAGTATATGATGTGGATTATACTTTCTATATCCCGTGCCTAAACCCCATTGAAATCTACTATGCTCCATATTTGTATACAGATGAAGATTTGGATAAGCCGTTTGAAGTTCATGAAATTAAAACTATATTATCAAAAGTCAAAGTGAACAAAGCCCCAGGTCAGGACAGAGTTCCAAACGAATTTTTTATTAATGTTTCGGACGAGTTATTAAATGAACTAACAAAAACCTTCACAAATATTATAAACAGTAGCAAACTAGATCCGGATTCATGACAAATATAATATTTCCCATTTTTAAAAAGTGAGATCCAACCCAATCCGAGAATTTAGGGGAATCTCATTTATGAACTGTTTAGCCAATAAAAACCTTAATGAATATCAAGCTGAATTTCGGGAAAATTATTCAACGATTGACAATATCTAAAATATATAAATGCAATAGTCCAATAAAGGACGCTCAGAAAAAAAGTCTATTCATTTTTTGTAGACTTTACAGCAGCGTTTGACAGAATGCCACGTAACCTCCTCATTTTTATACTTCATCAATTCGGCGTTTCAACTAAAATTGCATAATTCATTGAAAGCATATACAGACAAACTAAAAGAGCAGTATGGACCGGAACCGAATTGTCTAATGACTTCCAAACGCAGAGTGGGGCTAAACAATATATTTAAACGATTTTCATGACAATCTAATGGGTGGACTTTAAGTTGATTTTGATTTAAGACTCCTGCTGTATGCAGACGATATAGCGCTCCTTGCAGACTACATCAAGACACTGCAGCATATGATAAACAGATTAGAAACGTACTGTGATATTTGGGGAATGGATGTTAACCTTAATAAGTCAGAGATAATGCCGTTCCGCGGAGGAGGTCGACCATCAGCTGGAGAAAAGTGGTATTTTAAAGGACTGGAGGTTAAAGTGGTAACAAAATACAAATATCTAGGAGTAACATTGATCCCGAATATGTCGTTTGTGACTCATTTCACAAAAAAGAGGGTAAAGCCAAAGGTAGCAATAAACTGGACCTGGAAATCATTTCTTGGCAAAAAGAATATCACACAGAATACAAAATTGAATATCTTTAGTGCTGCATGTAGGTCTATCCAAACTTATGGAACCCAAGTGTAGGGTTATTCATACTACAATGAAGTAAATATATTACAGAGATACTTCGTTAAGCGGGTATTATTATTTCCAGAATGCACTCCCAACTAAGTAATCGACATAGAAACAGGAATCGAAGACGCCTACTTATACACGATAAACTTACACCTAAAATATATAACAAGAACTTTATATGATTACAACTGTAATAGATTGCCGCATATCCTAACAAAAGTATTAATGACAAAAGGAACTCCCTGGAATACACAACTACTGGTTTATATGCAAAATTTTAGTATACACTTAACAAACGGACAGAAGCCTTGCCTTAATGGGAAGGTGCAGTAGGCTGATTCCTCAGAGTTTGTGGCTTATTCCAGCGCCTGGCCCATGAGTGGAATCTATCCAGGTAGCTGGATAATTTCTCCGCAGCTTCGTTTAGAGAGAGTTGAATATAACTGCCGTATCGACGCGTAAGTAGCAATAATCGAATGATCATCTATAGTTGTAGGCATATCAGAGGTATATAAGGAGTAGAGGACCGGAGCTAAGACACTCCCCTCCGGGGCACCGGCTCTCATGTGCCTGAAGGTCGAAATTTCGTCTCTTACCGCCACAGAAAAGGTTCGTCGTTGTACAAAGCTTCGCATTAGTAAAAACTGTTTGCCAGGCAGGAGTAATTTTAATTTATGCAGAAGTCCATCGATCCATACCCTATCGAATGCTTGTTTGACATCTACGAAGACTGCAGAGGAATACTGTTTCATCTCAAACGCAGTAAGTATGTGATTAACGACTCGATGCAGTTGTTCGAGAGTGCCATGCTGTGTCTAAATCCAAATTGGTTATCCGGAATGGCTTCTTGAACACCCCGTACTGCCAACAATCTACTCAAAAATAATCTTTCAACAATTTTGGAAAAAGTTGGAAGCAGGCTTATGGGCCTATATGATGTGACACGGTTCTCCGGAGTACCAGGTTTAGGTATCATGGATATCGTTGCACACTTGCACTGTGTGGGAAAATTGCAAATCGGCAGCATGCTGTTGAACAGCAACGCCAGGAACAACACTGCCTTCCAAGGGAGGGCTTTCACCGCCTTGTTGTCAATATGGTCATGTCCTGGGCTTTTCTTAGATTTCAGTCTCTGAATTTGAGTTACAACCTCTTCAGGGGTAACATGTTTAGTTGGGCTGTCTTCTAAGATACATCTCGATAGGACTTCAGCTGTTTCCTCAACGTCTCCAGGGTCAGCCAGGCTAAAAGGCGTAAACCGGCTCTCCATCTCATTAGCAAATGCTTCTGCTTTCTTGGTCTCCGTACGCAGCCACTGGTTTAGAGGCCCACGGATTAGAGCATGTCTGTGAGGCTGCTGTTTGATGCACTTAGTGCACGCCATAGATTGAAGCCAGACTTTTTCATTGGATCCGCATTAGCCAACAGATTGTTGAAATGTTCCGATCGCACAGCTTGCATTACATTTCTCAGTTCTAGGACAGCTCTCCTCCATGCAGCCATGTCAAATTCATTCCGTGATCTCATATAGCGACGTCGTAGCCTGCGTTTATATCTCACCAACTCCAGAATCTCAGGTTTTAAGAGAGCCTGAGGTGGGTTGGGTGAACAAGGGAATTGGTATGAAGAGGCTAATTCGGCGGACTCATGAATATTCTTGGTGAACAGGTCAACCGAATCATATATCCTTGTCCGAATTGATTTCCATATTGAGGTTGATCCTTTCGTTTAGACACTGATGAAAGACCGTTATGTTAGCGTGGGGAGGGAGCAGTCTGGACCGGTATACGATACTATCTGGAATCAACCCAAGTTTAATAAATAGTGGAATGTGAAGTTGTGAAGTTGATTGCATCTGGGGGTGGCAAGTCTGGACCCCCAAAGCCGATGTTTGGCGTTCCAATCCCCTCCGACTAAGAGGTTAGGTCCGAGTTGATTGGAGAAGGTGTCGAACTGCTGCTCTGATATTTGGGGTCCTCGAGGACAATAAATGGCTGCGATGACCAGGATGCCTTGAGTTGTGTGAATACTGACAGAGACAGTTTGAATTGAGTCAGACCGAATGGTTTCCAGCGGATTTTGGAGTAGGGATGACCGGATGAATAAATCGCGCCCCCTCGCATACGGTTATCATCCGGATGATTAGCTGAATAGATTTCATATCACTGAATTTTGAACTATGTTCTAATCCAGAAATGCGTTTCCGAAATGAGCATGACATCAATGAAATTGTCAGGCGATCAAATTTCTCGTTAAGACTGTCCAGTCGGGAGAGCAACACCGACAGTTGGACGACCTATTCAGGAGATGAGAATGATTGGGTATTATCTATGCTGAGCGAGGGATAATGATGAAAATTCTATCCATTATTTCCAACAGGGCAAGGGAATGCGATTTGACGTTGATTTGATAACGGATGGGACTTTTGACGACTCTTAGGTAGAGATGTCTTGCTTGGTAACTGTTGTGGCTCGAAGTAAGGTTGAATAGGTAGTTGAACTGATTTTTCTTGTTGCTACGTAGCTTCTGCTGCTCACGTAGGAGTTTCTGTTGTGCCGGTTGGTGATACACCGATTTTTTAAATACATCAGCGTACGACACCCCGTCAACAATCTTGTTAATCACAGAATTTTGGCCAGATATCTCATGGTGTTGAGAGGCGCTTGGTGCAGGGCGTCTTGCCGGGACTCTCCTGGCAATCGCTTCCTTGTATTTAATGCAGCCTTTATAATTCGTAGTGTGCTCCTCGACGAAAAGTGGGCATTTAGATGGCTTATCAGGTGTTTTGGTGCAAGAAGTTGTTGCGTGAGCTTCGCCACATTTGACGCACTTAAATTGTTTGCGACAGTACCTTTTAGTATGCGAGAACTCCTGGCAGCGATGGCATTGAGGCTTCCATCTTTTAAAGGATGAGGCGGCTCGATTTTAACTATTTGACGGCAAAGCCTCGTTATATCATAAGCCCCTTATTGCTGGCGTTGGGCTCAAGGTCCACAAAAACAGGTTGAGCGGATGACCATCAGCTCTGCTTTTTAGGTTGTGCACGTTGCGTACAGAATGACCTTTGTCGGCAAGTTCTCGTTTAATATTCTCGACGAGAGTTGAGTGGTGAAGGCCGCAAATAACAATCCTGTATGCTCTTTCATCTTTTAACTGATACGAATGGAACATAGTATTCAGCAGCTCAAGATGGCATATAATACGACGATAGGCATCACTGGTGGAGGGCAGGATTCTCAGACCCTCTATAGGAGATGCCTTCAGCATGTATGATTCGAGTTCGGTCACAGTGTCAAGGTTGGCTAATAAACCGTTAATGTTTGTGATGCCGACAATGAAAATAGGTGGTGGCTTCGGAGATTTTTTATGAATCCTTGTATCAGCTCGAGTATTTATAATAGGAGTATGAGTAGTGGTTTCAGGCCGACTGCTCGAAGTAGCGGTTTCATTGGCATTAACAGTTTTCAGAGAAGGTGTTTCGCTCTTATTGGTACACACTTCTTCAAAACAAAGCTCCATGTCAGAAGCGTCAGAATCGCTACTAAGTGGTGCGAATCGATTTGCATCCAAAAGTTGTTTTCTGCTAACTTTTTTAATACTTGTCTGTTTGGACGAACTTGGTTTACGCTTCTTTTTTATACGGTTAATTGATGAGGGCGCCGAAAACCACTCCAACAACGGAGCAGTAGCTTTGTTCGAAAAAGCAGGCATGATGTCAATAAGAGGAAGGCTATGTTTTTTGATGATAGTGGCACTGTGGTCCGCCTGGTCACTCATGTAGGAGCGACCAGCAGTGCAGATCGGAGCAAACAACAAATAAGCGCTTTCAAAAGATTTCGTGGAATTAAAATATTTCTTTTTTATTATTTTTTAAACAAAGTTGTGAAAATTTATTTATTTAATTTATTTATTTTTTTCCTTTATAACTTTACTTCACTTGTTTGACGCTAGAAACTGAGCTTTTTTTCACATCTTTACAAAAAAGAAAACTTTTGCGATCTGTCCACATAAGTTAGCTATAACCTTAAAATAACGTTTAAACTATGTACTAATAGTCTTAATAAAAAGTAGACATATGTACACGACATATGGGAAATAAAATAAAAATAAAAAATAAAAATTTATGAGCTTAACAATGTTACGTACGGAATGGCATCGTCGTCTTTTCTGGCAATTCGATGCTTGCATTACATTGCAGAGCTGCATAGTAAAAGGTATCCAATTGAAGCAAACGTGCAAAAATAGGACTTAAATGTTGACGATTTGCTTACTGGTGCTAAAACATTAGAAAAGTTGAAGCTGAAGCAGAAGGAATCGTACAAACATCATTTCAGAAGCAACTGGCGAAGTTCCGATTAACTACAGCGATGACATCACAAAGGCTTTGGGCATGTCGTGGAAACCGAAATCAGACAAGTTTTGTTTCCGCTATGACTTAGGGACAGTGGATCAACCTACGAAACGATCCGTACTGTCTGCAGTCGCTCGTATTTACGACCTGATGGGTCTTCTAAGCCCAATAATTGTTAGGAGCAAAATACTCATACAGGAAATATGGTTAGAGCAGCTTGGGTGGGACGACCCGCTGTCAGTCAACTTAGAGAAATTGTGGCTTCAATTACAAAATGACTTCGACCACATTCACAACATAGAAATCCCTCGATACGTATGCATAAGCTATTCATCGGTATGTGAGACGGATCTACTTCTGGACGGACTCAAAAATATTTCTTCATTGGCTCAAGATGCACGCTTCAACACTAAACAGTTTTTTGGCTAACAGAGTGAGTAAGCTGCAAGAGAACACATCCCAGAAGGAATGGAGCCATGTACTGTCGAAGCAAAATCCTGCAGACATAGTATCTCGCGGATGCAGTGCAATGGAGCTTCCATCTCCGATTTGGTTTCAGGGTCCAATGTTCCTGCTTGAAGAGTCGAAACCTTGGTCCGTAACTGACATCATTCGAACATCGTCAGTTACAAACGAAGAGGCACGTCGGCCCACTACTTTATCGTGCACAGCAACCTCCACTAAGACGATCATGGAAAATATTATCGGCGCTAATTAATCGTACTGGTGTGTTCTGCGCATAATTTCATATATATAGCATGTTTAACAGAGAACCAATTCAGATATCACTCACAGCAGAGCGAATTCTTCACCTACTGCCAAAGGAATTGGAAGCCATTTTTATTCGAATCGTTGCAGCCATCCAACATACATATTTCATCACTGAGCAGTACTGCATTCGCTCAGGCAAATTAATTCAAACCAGTTTGCAAAATCTTACTCCATTCATAGATAAGGTCAGGGTTGGCAACAAAGTGGTGGAAGTCATTAGAGTACGTGGCCGTCTAATTAATGTTAATATCTCATACGAAGCTCGTTTTCCTTACTTACTGCCCAAAGGACCACCTACATCGCATACATCTTCATGCTGGACCAAAGGTTTTACTGACCCTCTTACGTCAAAAAGTTTAGCTCATCAACGCTGGAGAAATGGTACGCAAGGTTGTTCGGAGTTGCGTCCATTGTTTTCATTACAAGCCTAGCCTAATGGGTCAACTGATGGGAAATATTCCAGCCAACCGTTTACGTGCGAGTAGGCCATTTCTCATCACCGACATTGACTTTTGTGGTCCTTTCTTTACGTCTTACCGCATCAGAGGAAAGCAGCCGTATAAAACATACGTTGCTTTATTCATTTGTTTCGCCTTAAAGGCGACACATCTTGAAGTTGTATCGGATCTGTCCACAAATAATTTCTATTGTGTCTTAAAGGGTTTGTGAGTCGATGCGGATTGCCCCAGCACATCTTCTGCGACAACCCAACGAAATTTGTGGGCGCAAACAACAAGATGAAGGCTTTCAAAGATGCCTTCTTATCGCGACATGCACTCGAAGGACTAGTAATTTACTGTAGCCAGGCCAGTATCTACTTTAATTTCATTCCGCCTCGCGATCCAAACTTCGGTGGCTTATGGGAGGCGGCAGTGAAGTCCGCTAAATTATTGTTAGTGAAGAATGCTGCACAGGCCAACCTCTCGTACGAGGAGCTGCAAACACTTGTGGCGGAGATTGAAGCGATCCTTAACTCGCGCCCCATCACTGCACTTACGGATGACCCTAACAATGGGGAAGAATTGACGCCAGCACATCTGCTAATTGGCGATGCACTAAGGGCGGTACCCGACGAAGTTGTAGAGGGCCGCAGTATTTCCTTACTAACTATATGGCAGCAATTGACGTACCTGAAGAACCAGTTTTGGAAAGTATGATCACGCGATTACATTCACGAGCTGCAACTACGAACAGAATGGTTCCATTCGCAACCTAACGTAAAGGTGGGACAATTAGTATTAGTACATGGAGGCAACTTGCCCCCACAGAAATAGATGTTGGCAAAAGTCACAAGAGCCATCCCAGCAGCGGATGGCAAGGTCAGAGTAGTCGACCTACAAACATCGACCGGGTCGTTTCGATGGCCAATACACAAGATTGCGCCTTTACCCTTAAACAAAGACAGACATTAACCTACAGACTTTGTACAGAACGATGAGATACATAGAAAGAAAACAGGCATAATAAAATTACACCCAGATTTACAAAACATAAAATAAAATAAAACAAGAAAGTAACGCTGATCACAGACAAGAACCAAATTCATGCATCAAAAATTAAGAAACGAAAAAAAAACTAATCCAATAATATTTTTAGCAGGAATAAATAAATAAAAATAATAATAATTATTATTAATAGAACGCCGCCACATCATTCCTAGTCACCAATTTGGTTTTCGAAGAAGTCACTTAATAATACAAGTGTACAGAGTTACGCATTACATTCTAAACGACATTGACTATAAGAAATGTTGTATTGGACTCTTCTTGGACGCAGAAAAAGCTTTTGACAAGGTTTAGAATAAAGGACTCCAATGGAAATTTAACAATGTATTCCCGCAAAATATAGCCCATCTGTTCAGGTAGATATCACAGGTAGATACTTAGTAAAATACTCAGACGAATACTCAACCCTTAAAGAATTAGGGTTAAGGAAAAATTAGGAAAAATTAGAACCATTATTATATACCCAATACTCAGCAGACATACCATATCCCACTCACGTTTCGTCAATGATTGCAGCTATCGCCGATGACACAATACTCCTCAGTGCTCATGAAAACATAAATACTGCCACATCCATGTTGCAAGCAGACTTTAATAAAACACTTGACTGGCTTAAAAAGTGGCATATTAAAATAAACAAAAACAAAACAGTACAAGTTATAAACACTACTAAGACTAGATTCAAACCAATCCATATAAATATTGACGGAGACGACGTAACCATTCAAAATGAAGCCAAGTATATAGGATTATATATTAATAGTAAACTAAACTGGAAACACCATATACAAAAAAAGCGTGACCAAATCAAAATGAAGGCAAGACAACTGAACTGGAAAGATGAGGAAATAACCAATTTAAGCAGAAAATACCAAACCAAACTTTCCTAGTATTCGAACGATGGTATGAACACATTACCATTAGAAGAACTAACTCGGAAACGAAGGCTAAACAGGTGAGAGCAGTAACACATATTATTTCATTTCATTACTTACTCATTGTTAATTGGTGTTATCTTTATTTGTTTGTTTGTCTTTATTACCAGAAGATTATTAATAATGACTGGCTTAGTAAGTGGCATATTAAAATAAATAAAAACAAAACAGTACTAGTTATTTGCATTACGAAGACTAGATTCACATAAATATTGACGGAGACCACGTAACTATTCAAAAAGACGCCAAGTACTTAGGATTATATATTGACAGTAAACTAAACTGGAAACATATGGAGCCGAAATATGGGGAGTACCAAAAAAATTAAAATTAAAGTTAATCCAAAGGCAACAATCATATATTATTCGCACCATCACAAAAGCCCAATGATATATTACCAACTTGGACACTGTTTGAGGTTGTGTTCGTTGGAGGAAAAGTATTAGGCAGTCTTTCACCGATACCCATTTTAGTAATTTGTTTGGTGTTTAATTCGTGCATAACACAACCAGCAGGCCTAAAAGTGGAACCTAACAATTGGTTATGAAAATCAGCGGGTACAGAAATCTTGAAGGTTGAAAAGATCTTTTAAATTTGAATTTGAATTTGTCAATATTTATGAAAGTGACCGAAGGCAGTTTTGAAGAGATATAATGCTTAACGTCAGCTTCCGTAGTGGCGTCGGCCAGCCTAGACACAAAAAGCTTGGAATTTTTTATCCAAGCTTATGAAGTCTTTCGACAGATCAATGTAAGCTGATCGTAAAAGCATAATAGATTTACGCAAATCAATCTCATCAGAACGACAGTTCGGACAGGTCCACTGTAGGCTCAATAATATCGGCGATTCTGCCATTCACTTCAGCGCAGGTTACGTGGGCGATGTTATCACATAGCCAATATCCAACGACATGGCATTTTGCAGTGATTGGCTTGGAAGAGCACTTCATTGTTATATTTAGTAAGGAAAGGGTAAGAAAGCAAAAGAGTGAAAATAAAAAAGTAAAAATAAAGACCGCAAAAATATGTTTAGAGTAACGTTAAACACTCATAGCGTAATGCACAAACAAAAGCTTGCACGCCAGATGTTTCAAACAACTTAAAACTGTGTATGCAAAAATGCAAAAACAACTTACACATATTTAAATTAAAGTAACGTTAAACTATCACAGAGTAGCACACAACAGTTGAGAATTTCAAAAACAAAAGATAGCACGCCAAATATTTAAGAGAATTATTACTGTGTATGCAAAGATGCAAAAGCAATTTACACAGATTTAATAAATAATAATTTAAAAAATTAATTATGCAAAAGCTTTTGTTTGCAAAATCCAAAGGAAGAAATGCAAAGGTGAAAAATATATTTACACACTTGTTGTTATAGGGAGAACTATGTAGGATCAAACTTTAATTCGAAAATAAGTTTTAACCACAGCACACAAAATTGACATGAAACTAACACAAAGCACAAAATGTACATAATGGACATGGACGGTTATGGCAGTTCTAGCTTAAGATTGACCTTCACGTCTTACTGCGGATGCTTCTGATACAGCCATTAGCGCATCATTGGAACTCGACCATGTTGTCAGATCCCTTCATATGCATGATCGTTATAGAAAATTGGCAAATGTATCCCAAATTTCGAAGTTGGCGAGGAGATGCTTTTTCCAGGCGTTGTTGAAAAGCGTAGACCAGCGGTTTATGGTACGTTTTTACTATGAAAATTCGTCCGTGGATTAGCAGTTTGAAGTATTTCTTATTTGTATTGAAAAAAACCCCAGTGGTTGCCAAATAACACTCGATCATTTCTCTAAAACTGCTCCAATAGCTAGGAATTTCTGCATTTGGCGATAGAAATTAAAGGAGGGTGGCAGCGACACTATTTCTGAGATCTTCAAACGTTTTGATGAGTTTGGGCGTCCATGCAAATTTGCGTTGGTCGTTTTTCTTGACATCCCTTAGCAATTGTGACAGTGGTGCCTGTTTATGCGAAGAGTGTGGCAAACATATGCGATAAAAGTTAATGACACTGAGAAATCGGCCTAGTTGACTGATGGTCTCAGGGCAAGCGTAGTTTAGAATATCATCTATGCCGTCGGTTGGTGGCTTAATGCCATGTTAGTTAATTGTGGAACTAAGAAAAGTAACTTCCGGTTTTTCAAATTTGCATTTACTTAGGTTAACGCTTAGGTTTAGGTATAATGGATATCGTTGGACACTTCCACTGTGTGGGAAAATGGCAGATCTGTAGCATGCTGTTGAACAGCAACGTCAGAAACAACACTCCTTTCCAAGGGAGGGCTTTCACCACCTTGTTGCAAATATGGTCATGCCGTTGCTCTTCTTAGATTTGAATTTCTGATTTTGAGTGACAACCTCTTCAGGGGTGACATATTTTGTTGGACTGTGGTCTGAGATACAGCTCGTTAGGACTTCAGCAGTTTCCTCAACGTGCGCAGGGTCATCCATGCTAAAAGGCGTGAAGCGCTCTCCAACTCATAAACATAAGCTTCTGCTTTCTCAGTCTCCGTACACAGCCACTGGTTTAACGGCTCGCGGATTGATGCATGTCTGTGAGGCTGTTGTTTAATGCACTTGGTGGTACGCCATAGAATGAAACCAGACTTTTTCATTGGATTCGCATTGCAGCCTTGTAAAATTCGTTCCGTGATCTCATATAGCGACGTCGTAGCCTGCTCTGATATCTTACCAACTCCATAGCCTCATATTTTAAAATCGCCTAAGGTAGGTTGGTTGAAAAATGGGAAACGGTGTAAACAGGTCAACCGCATCATCTATATGCTTGTCCGAATTTATCCGAATTTTTATTGTCATATTGAGGTTGATCCGTTCGTTTAGACGCTGATGAAAGACCGGTGTGTTAGCGTGGAGAGGGAGCAGTCGGGACAGGCGTACGATGCTATCTGGAATCAATCTAAGTTTAATAAATAGTGGGATGCGGTCTGAGCTAAGGTCATATGATTCAGCTATTGCCAGAGCTGTTGCATGAATGTCATTGTAGACAGCAAAGTCTACTGCATTGCGCAAGCTTGAGGAACCGTATCGTAATAATCTAACTTAATATGATTAACTTTATTGTGCCAGCACATCCAACTAGACACTACTTTCCTATTAGTCATGCCGTATGTAGAACTTCTTATTTACATCATGATCCATTGTATGTCTATACCCATTGTGCGTGGGCTTCTCGTTCTACCTCTTCCTATCTATTAAGACTATTTATGCTAGCTCTATTTGCGTAATTTACTTTCTAAACATGTAACCCACATTTTTTCTGCTTTTTTGAATCTTCTTTGTCATTGTATATATTGAACTCTAAGCTGAATCATACCTTTAGTTTAATCTTGCATGCTTATTTGTTAGAGGCTGATCATGTTTTTATTTGTAGCCAAATATGTAGTAAGTAGACATAAGCTTTGGTATCGCATGTTCACCAAAGAAATGTTTAATTACAAATTATTAATTATAATAGTAGACAGGTGTGCACAGTCTACTATGTAACTGGGTGAATTTTGATTTTACTTGGGCCTGTCCTTGTCAATGTAAAAAAAAATAAATGAAAAAAAATAAATTGTTCTTTATTTTGGGTATTAGTGCGTTGTTTCTCTTGATGCATATTAATTAGAAAATTGCTCTGTGTTTATTAAAATAATATAAAGGAAAATAAGTTATTTTATTTTGATGTTTGATTATTGCATTTTTTATATTATTGTTTCGAAATGAGCATTTTGCTAGAAGTAAGTAAAAGAAAAGGGTTTTTTTTATTTGAAACGTTCCTGTAGACGAACAGAACATCTCCCGATGTATTGTTTATTACACTTCTGCACTGCACAAGTGCAGTCATAGCAGTGGTGAAAGGTCTTTTTACGCCTTTGCTTTTATTGTACTAAAAAGCCAAAGCAATCGTGACAGCTGAGGAGATGTAAGAATATAAAAAACTTAATTTATGCAGAATTTTTCTAACTTGTAAAAATAAAGATTTCAGCATATCCAGTTTCAACAGCGAAGTTTTAATTGTAAATAGGAGGCTCGAAGTACGTTCCACAAGGCAATATGCGTCGTCAAACGCCGCAACAGTTCTCTTTTTTTTTGGTTTTTCAATCAGTTTTAAACGTAGCGAACTTTGTTCAATATTAATCTCAGAAATACATATACAGATTTTGAGTTGAGAATGTAGCTTGAAAAATTTTATAGGCTGGCCGAACTGTTTCTCCACATTGAAGCGTCCAGCGACCCAAGAGCGCACCATCAACAAACCCTGAATGCTGGGGTGGAACTTCGTTGAGCATTCGATGCAGCAATGGCGGATATTCCGTAGGAAAGAGAAGACGCTGGTGAAGTGGACGGTCTACTCCAAAACCAGAATATGAATGCTGCGATGTCTATCTGCGATGTGGGGCGGGAATTCGGCAAGTGACTACGTTGCGAAAGGCGGGGGATTACAAATTCTGGCCTTAGTTTCGGGATACCGCTTGTACTGCTGTAGCGCTTAAATCAGAGGACGCGGCGAGAAGCAAATCGTCGACTGTCAACCTTACAGATGCTGAAAACAATAGCCGATTTAATGGCAAGGCCCGACAAGAAAATGCAAACTTCGAGGAAGGTGCGAGCTATGCCAAGACAGAGGACATCGAGTCATTTCGTAAATTCCTGGGCTTTAGTATTCCGAAACGAACAAGCAATGTGAAGAGGCTACGCCGTTGTTTCAACTGCTTGGCATCGTCGCATTCAGTCATGAATTGCACTGTCTTCACGGTGTTTGAAATATGGCGGACGACACCATACACCATGGGAATAGATACCGCAAGCTCAATGGAAACGCCGGCGACTACTGGTGTACGGAACCAGGAACCATGACAGAGCATAGCACAGGTAAGAAATCAAGGTAAGAAATCTATTCCTACAGAATCAGCCGCACTAAGTAACGTTCAGTCGTGTTTTTCAACCAACTCACGGGGCGTACTCTTAGGAACAGCGACGGTCAACGTCGAATAAAGAGGAGTGAAGTATACGGCACGGGCACTCATCGACCCCGCATCAGAATGAACCTTCATTTCCGAACGGTTACATAGGCAAATGGGTCTATTAAGGTATGAATAAGTTCCAAGCCAGGGAGGGACGAACATTGAAAATTACGCAATTAATACATTATTCAAGTATCGTCAGTCTGTTTAGAATAATGCAATGAATGAAACGAAGCGAATTCCGCCAACGACCCTCTAAGGACAGTGCGGTTCATGCAAAGTTCGTAAGTAAACAAGTCCTCATACGTCCCTTTATGAGTCTGGGGACCCCCTGCTGCAGTTCTACGAGTGCGCAACTGAGGGTTGCGCCAGTTCCTTGGGCCGCCTTTCATCGCTGCCACGGTTTGAAAGGATTTTCAACAGATGTCTTCGCTAAGAAGGGACTGGGATAGATAAAGCGACAGCAACAGGCATAGTATCCTGAGGAATATCGCTGCTGTGCGGCGAAAGAGCAATTAAAGGTCCTTATATGTGAGGCCTGTAGAAAGCGAGTGTTAAAAATGTCAAGACCCATTTACAGAAGGTTGGGGCCTCCAATCAAGAACTATGTGGAAGATGGAAGGCCAAGTATCTTTCCGAATTACACAAGGGATTAGGTAGAGGCAGTCGCATACTAATATTTCCGAAGGCGTCTTGGTTGTGGTGAGAGAAGACATTACGCAACCAACCAAATGGCGCATGGAACGAGTATTAAAACATACCCCGGGACCGATGGAACCATGAGATTGGCGGTGCTAAGGACAAGTTGCTGCTGGACTAGGCGTCCGGTGACACGACGTGTTATTCCCTATTCTGTGAATCCATGTTCTCTATTTTCAGAATAAGTCCATATCGAACATCCCAAAAAGAAGCGCCCTGTATACCAGAGTGGGCACCGAAGCCAAAGTGGGTGTGAGATATTCGGTAGGAAGTGGATGAGCGATGCCCTTCCAAAGCAATTGTTTAATGCCTGTCTGATGACATTATACGCTGTTTCACCAGACCAGAAGATCTGATCCTATCAATTCCTTCAGCTTGTGAACCTATGCATATACGGTACTGTGAGGCTCATTAGTGAAACAGTTATCGCCTCTGCGATAGCCAATGGTAAACCTGAGAGCCACAGCCCCGATTTTGACTTATCCAGGTGGCGGGCTTGTGAATCTACGATGAGAGCCAGCTAGAAAATGTTGACAAGACCATCAGGCAAGAAGTAGGTGAAGAGGTGGCGGAGCGGCTGCGTGGGAGGTGCAAACAAAGTCAAGAAGATACGGTGGCGTGGGGCCAGATACTACCAAGATCGGGTGGTACGAGGTTTAATTATTATATTCTTAGCTTTTCCTAGCTCTAAGTTTGAATTCGTTAAAGTTAGGTACGAAATTATTACATTTAAGTCGGAATTCATTAGGTTATTAATTGTATTGTTCTCAGAAAAAGGGAGTACGTGATGAGCGCATTCATTTTCAAACGATCAACCCGCGATACACGCTCTGATTTTTTTTTTATAAATTAATTCAGTAATGAACTCATACTTTACAAAGTTTAGTACCTTAACGTTATAATGAATGATATATTAAAAATAACCTAACCCCGTAAATATTCTGTGTATAAAGTTAATTTTGGTGAATTGAAATAAATATAGTGAAAAAGGGAAGTTCTGTCGTTATTTATTCTCTTTTATAAATCCGATCAATTGTCAATGTGTGACGAAATCACTCTTTCGACCAAATAAGTGAAAAATATACAGTCCATTAGAACACACTCTTTTGATGTGAAACAAATTTGGTTTCGGTAGAGTGAAATTTTAAAGTGACGTCAGAGCGTCATTGCGTCACCGCGTCATCGTGTCATTGCATTATCGTTCTTTATAAACAAATGAAATTTAATGAAAACAACAAAAAGAGGAAGGGCATACGAACATAAGAAGACAAAGAAAAAAGGTATACCACTACATTCACACAGTCACCTTGAAACGTATTTTATTTGCTGACACAACCGAAACTTTGTGTTGTGTAGGTATTGTGTGTGTATAAGATTGTATTGGTTTCTTAGTGTGTGTATCACTCAGAATATTTTTGTATGATTTTGCTTTGTGGTCAAGCCTTTTTTTCTGGCCGCCTGGTATTTTCATTTCATTCATATAAAACGGCAAACGTTGTTATTATTATTATTATTATTATTATTATTATTATTATTATTATTATTATTATTATTATTATTATTATTATTATTATTATTATTATTATTATTATTATTATTATTATTATTATTATTATTATTATTATTATTATTATTATTATTATTATTATTATTATTATTATTATTATTATTATTATTATTATTATTATTATTATTATTATTATTATTATTATTATTATTATTATTATTATTATTATTATTATTATTATTATTATTGTTATTATTATTATTATTATTATTATTATTATTATTATTATTATTATTATTATTATTATTATTATTATTATTATTATTATTATTGTTATTATTATTATTATTATTATTATTATTATTATTATTATTATTATTATTATTATTATTATTATTATTATTATTATTATTATTATTATTATTATTATTATTATTATTATTATTATTATTATTATTATTATTATTATTATTATTATTATTATTATTATAATTATAATTATTGTTATTATTATATAGAGTTTATTTACAATGTATAAATTATAAATAAACTTAAAAAGCTATAGCAAAAAAGGCCAGTGTTTATCTTATGTTATATTTATAATATATTGTGCAAGTTTTTTTGATTTTAGGTACATAATTGTTTTTGAGATATTGCCTACAGTTGGGTTGAAAATTGAATGGAGGGGATCATGAAGGCGAAAGAAATGAAGTTTTATGTTTATGAAATTATGACACTCTGAAAGGATGTGATGAACTGAAGTGATATTAGTGCTGCAGTAACAGCAAGTATTAGATGAAGCTCCTGTATGATCGAATAAATGAGAATGGGTTAGGTTTGTGTGTCCAAGGCGTAGTCTGATGATTCTAGTAAGATCGCGGCGGGAAATTGGGTATGGTTAGCATAACTATCTATGTTGTTTTTTTTTGGAATTGTAATGGTTTTAAAAGTCGTTTGTACGTAAAAAAAATTAGAGTTGTTTTTGCTTGTGGATAACGTTAATGTGTTTAATAATGTCGGGGATGTTGTGATTGGTGTTAAAGATCAGAGGAAGGAGAGTGACGGTTTTAGCGGCGTTGTCGGCTTTTTCATTGTCAGATATTTGACAATGTCTTTGGACCCAAATGATGATAATTTTTGGGGACAGAGTTTGAAGGGTTTGTCTAATATGAAGTGGATAAAAAGATAGATTATTGGTGTTAGAAATGGCATTTATTGAGGAAAATGAGTCAGAGCAGATAGCAGTCTGGTGGGGTTTTTTTCTTGCTATGTGGATTGCATTAAAGATAATATGATATGAAAGTATATATTTGAGAGTATTGTTGTCAGTAACTATACTGAAGGATGTACCAGAGTCTGACTTGGAGCCGTCGGTGTAAATGAAGTTATATTCTCTGAGGGACTGTTTTAATTTAAGAAAATGTTGGCGGTATGTTGAAGAAGGCGTGGAAGATTTAGGTAGGTCGTGTAGTGATGTATTCAATAGGGAGTTGACCTGTACCTGTCGAATGTTAGGAATTGGAGATGTAGGGTGCTCAAGCTGTTTATTTACGTTTAGGGCATTTAAAAGCGCCGAGCGAACTTTGGGGTTTATTTTTTGGCATGACATATGTTTATAATGGGGTTATCTAAGGATGATGTTTTGGAGAGAAGGGTTTTATGAGCTTGGCTATTATGTGGTTGAATTTATTTTCTAGGGGAGAGATGCCAGATTTAAAGAGAAGATTGTTGATGAGCATAGTTTCAAAAGCGCCAAAGGCCATTCTTATAGCTGAATGGTAAACGGCCTTAATTCTATTGGTTTGGGAGGATGGTGCGTTTGTTAAAACTGAGATAGGGTTACAGTTGTATTTGTTATTAGAGAGGCAGTTGATGATATTGAGCTTCTTGATACGGAGGATATAAGGTGATTTATAAGATATGTTTATATTGCTTATTAAATACTTTACCAAGGATTTTTAGGGTGTTCACATCGGCGATGGTGGCAAGAGTGGTGGTAATGGAGGATGGACAACGTTTCTTTCTGCAAATGTGGATGTGTTTGCATTTTGGTATGGAAAGTTTAGCACCAGAATAGTCGCACCATTTGAGTATGTCGTATAACAGTGGATCTAATGAGACAGAGCTAAGTTTGTTAAGGTTTCTAATGATATGGTAGTCGTCTGCGTAGACAAAGAAGTCAAGTCTATTTTCCAAAGTTTTAATTCGTCAATAATAGAATGAATTCCTATTTTATCAAACATTTTAAAAGTCTTAGGAGACAATAGCTGTGTGATTATTAGTGGAGAGGGAAGAAGATACTAGATAATCTAACGAGAGAAGGGTGTCTGATATTGACTTCCCTTTCTAAAGCCGCTTTGTCGAGTGCCAATAGATTTGTTGTACGAGACGAACCACCACAGTCTGTTAGCGACTATTTTGTCTAAGGTTTTAGCTAGGCAAGAGTTAAGTGAGATAGGTCGGTATGAATTAAGGTTTGTTTTGTTGGAATCAGGTTTGTTTACAGGAATAATTTTACTGAGCTTTTGATTTTGGGTTATGAAAGAGCTAAAAACTTTATTGTAGTGATCGAGAAGTCTACTCATAACTGAGGGGTGAAGTTTTTTTAGCATGGGGTAAGATATACGATCGAGTCCGGGGGTTTTACCTTTTAATTTTGATAGTGCACCAACAAGTTCTATTGAAGTGATAGGGGAGTCGATTTGAATTGCTGATGATGGAAGATTGTAGGAGTTTGTGAACGGGGATGTCCGGTATTTGTTCGTGCGAAAAGTTTGGCTAAAGTTGGAATCATGTGATTGAAGGGACGGACAAGTGAGAACCGAATTCTCTGATATAAGCAGGTGATTAGTAATTGGAGTTGTTGAAGTAGATGATGACATGCAATGGATTGGTAAACGATTTCTAAGTCCACAAAAAGTGCGGATTTTAGATCATATTTTGGATGTAGGATTGTGAGGATTGGTTTCTGTTGTAAAAGCCTCTAAGGAGGAGCGTTTTGCTATTTTTATTTCCCGTTCAAGCAAAGCGTTAGCTTTTTTATATTTTAAGATATTATCTGGGGATACGTTACTTTTAAGAAGGGACCATTGTGTGCTCTTTTGGTTCTTGAGATTTTGAAGGTGGGAGTTCCATCGTGGTACTGCATGCTTGTTACGGTAGACAGGTGAAAATTGTGGTATGGAATTGTTGGCACTTTCTCGAATAATCTTAACAAGACTTGCGGATTCTTTGTTCAAATCAGGGCTAACAGGGCGCTGACGATGATATAATAAGGAGGCGGTTGTGTATTTGGGCCAGTCTGCTGGGTCTATTTTAAATTTTGGAGTGGATTTTGGGAAAGGGAATTTGCCAAAAAGAGATATAATGATAGGGAGATGGTCGCTGCCAAAATTATCAGTTTCAATTTCCCATCTTGCTTCTAAATCAATATTAGGGGTGGCAATTGAGACCAATATGTATGAATGTGTGGTGGGTGCTAAAATTTGTAGGTGAACCGTTGTTTAGGAGTATGAGAGGGGATTGATATATAAATTTTATCACAGTATTACCTTTTTGGTTGTTGATTGGAGAGCCCCATAAATTGTGCCAACTGTTAAAGTCTCCTGTTATAACAGTAGGGGTATTAAGGCAATTGAATACGTTTCGTAGGTTACGGATGGTGAATATATTGTTTGAGGGGATGCATGAGCAAATAATATTAAAGGTAATTTTGGAGTGAATTGTAACACCGACGAAATCAAAGTCTTGATTGAGGGTAATCTGTTCGTGTTGAATTGACTTGTGAGTGAGGAGGGCCACTCCTCTAGATGATCCATTGGCTGAATTAACGCTGTATAATTCATAGTTTATAGGGATTGGAATGATGTGTTTGGGTGTCAGGTGTATTTCCTGGAGGGAAATAATTTTTGGGGTGTATTTTTTAATTAAAATGTGTAATTGATCATAGTTGTTTATGTAACCATTATAATTCCACTGAATAATCCTAAGAGACATATTGATTAGAGGGGTTTGAGGTTTGAAAATAATTTAACTTTGATCTGAGTTGATCAATTACATTTCTATTGAGTTTGGCCTCCACTGCGTCGACAGGTAATCCGCAGTGAGACAGCAGTATGTATAATGCGATGAAGTGCGGCGTCCTGAGGCAGTGCTAGAAGTGGAGAAAAAGATATGAGAGTCCCCGTAGTTAACTCTCATTTCTCTAATGATGTCCAAGTCAGCACACACCCAGCAGGCCGCACTGAGAAAACGATGCATCAATTATTAAGACATTGAGTCGATATCGAGGTTATTTAGTAAAGCAGCAGTATTTTTTGTTTCGAAAGAGGTATTTTTTTTTGTTGCCTTTTTTTGAATTGATTGTTTAATCAATCGTTCAATCGATTATGGATTGAACTGAAAATTTGTGAGAGGGTTTAGTGGGAAGTTTTTTGGAGAAATTTGTGAGGGGAGGAGTAGAGCTGGAGGAAAGGATTGCATCAGAAAGTGTTGATGGGTTGTTGGTAGTTGGTTGGAAGAGAGCTTGAGGTTATGTTCTCAGGTTTGGTAGTGAGCTGAGTCGATCGCAGCGTTTCTGAGTAGCGCGAACCCGTCGGGCAATGGCGTTCAGCATAGATTCTCTCAGCGTTTTTGAAGTCCGTTTTTTCCAACACACGAATAGTTTGGAGTTCCTTGTGTTTGAGGAAGGTGGGGCAGTTCCGGTCGAATGTGCTGTGGAGATAGTTTGTGATGTTGTTGTGTTTACATTTGATGCAAATCGTAGTGTTTTGGCAGGTTTCCATATCTTCAGTATCTAGGTGTTTTTCGAAACAGCAGTTGAGGCAAAGTTCCTAAGACCTGCAAGCTTTGGTGGAATGGCCTAGGCGTCCGCACTTTCTGTATCTGAGAGGGAGATGGATATACGGCCGTACACTTACTTTTTCGTAGCCAACATATAAATACGTTAGAAGCGTTGGTGATGAGGTGGTGAAAACAAATACTCCGGTTTCTTTTAGTGTCTGGTCTTTATCTTTTTTGAGAATTTTTTTGCACTCCTGGACGTTTTGGGTTTTGAGTTCTGAGGTGATTTCATCTTCAGGTATGTTTCGCTTGAGTTGAGTGAATTATGTTCGGTGATGTCGACTCCTAGGGAACCGTCGAGGTCAACGAGTTTGATTAATTTGGATGCTTGCTTCTTATTTTTTGTTTTTATAAGCTCAGAACCATTACGGATAATTTTGACTTCTTCAACGGGACCTTCGCATATGTTGTCAATTACTTTCCGAAGTAAGAAAGGCGAAATTGTGTCCATAGAATTGTTGGATTCTAACCTCGAATTTACAAGATATTTAGGGCCGTCCGTCACATTTTTTAATGTTTTTGATGGACATAGATGTCAATTTTGATGCATGGTTGTTTGATTCGTTGCTTTGCAATGTCGGGCGGATCGGTTTTGGTGTTTAAATTACTAAACATATTATTGCTGAAGTAGGGCAAGTTGATGTGAAAAAACTGATAAAAAATTGATAAACCGGTTTTAACTACTTTTAATGACGGGATTTTTTTTTTTTTGTTCTGCTTTGATATTATGTTTGTTAACTTTATTGAGGTGTTTGCGTAAATGGACGTCTTATCTCGAGGAGAGTTATTTGTCAACTGCAAACGTTGTTTTGCCCACTCTTGTATGTGATGCGTACAAATTAAGTGGTCAACGGAGACTATACATACGTTTCTAGGTTGCAAGCAACTCATAAACACAAAAATGAAGAAGAAGCAGAAAATTCCAGAAAACGTACGTAAATTTTTGGGCGCTGAATATGTTTCACATCAAGAGCTCGTGAGTGCTAAGTACACTTATAAATTGTTTTTATTTTTTTTAATGCATTCTATACTGTTCGTTGAGCTGTTAAATTTAACTATATTTTTTCGAATAAGAACTTACGACCCGTAAATACAGTTTGTCAAGAAATTGTTTGCAAAACGAAAAATAACTCTAAAAGTATAATTCTACCGTTTATTAATGATGTTAGGAATTACTTAAAGAAAAAAGTAAAAATTCAGTTTTATTCTACAATTCATTTACAACAAAACTACATTTTGAAAAACACATTTATTCTGTAAAATTAACTTTAAAAAGTACAAATGAAAAAATATAACGATTTTCAGCTGTCAAATAATTCTTTGCAAAATAAGAAAGAAGCGATGAAAACAAACAGAAAAAAGGGCCCCGTTCCAGGAAAAACGGCTCGGTTTGGCGTCGTGTACAAAACATTGGTATCCAGCGTAGTAACTTTAAGCTGTGTTAAGTGGTATAATAGAGGTAAAATTAAGTATGCGAACAATGCCAGGAAAAAGAATTGATGACAATATTATACAGTTGGTGTATTTCCACTACTATAAGAAACTATAAGAAATTTTTCCGGTAAAACTGAGAACTGTTTACAATATTATACATCGCGCAGAGAAATAAAATAGGCTGGATTTAATTAAATCTGCAGGCAGACCAAGAAAGTCGTCAAGAAGGGATGAGTCAAAGATTATTAACACGATTTACAATGATCCGCAAATAAGCACAAGAATGTTAGCAGCGGACTTCAGAAATGACTGTGGAGTTGAAGTGTCTCATGAGACTATTCGACAAGTATTAAAAAAATTCAAATACTTATCAAAAGTTGCCCGCGAGAAACCTTTACTCTCAACACAAAACATTTTGAAAATGTTGTCATTTGCTACGGCATACATTTCTCAGACTATGCAGTAATGGAGACATGTGATATTTTGTGACGAAACTAAAATGATGTTGTATTGTCACAAAGGTCCTAACAGGATTTGGCGACAACCTAATACAGCCCTCCAAAGGAAAAATTTTATACCTACTATTAAATTTGGCAAACTATCAGTAATGGTATGGGGCTATATATCTAGGGAAGGCGTTGGTGGATTGAGGATTTTCACGGATATTATGACTAAAGAATTGTATTTGGATATTTTGAAGAAGGAACTAATAAGCAGTGCCCAAAAGTTCGGATTTACAGATCCTCAAAACCCAGAGAAACTCAAGTATAAGGTATATAAAGATAATGACCCAAAACATAAGTCATTGTTATGTAGAACTTGGCTACTATATAACTGCACAAAAGTTATAGACACACCTTCCCAAAGTATATAAACCCGATTGAAAATTTGTTGAGCCTCCTGAAAAAAAGGCAAAACGGGTGCCCTCTAACAAAAATGAGCTTATTCGATTCATTCGTGAGGAGTGGAACAAAATTCCTGAGGAATATGATATAAAAAAACAAATTGCGTCAATGCAAAGAAGACTTCAAGCTGTAATTGATACCGATGATGGACACACCAAGTACTAGAAATCCCAAATCTCTTTCAAATTTCTTTTTTCTGTTTATTTTCATCGCCTCTTTCTTATTTTGCAAAGAATTATTTGACAGCTGAAAAACACTATATTTTCTTATTTGTACTTTTTAAAATTTATTTTCAAGAATAAATGTTTTTTTTAAATGTAGTTTTGTTCTAAATGAATAGGAGCAAAAAACTGCATTTTTACTTTTTTCTCTAAGTAATTCCTAACATCATTAATAATCGGTTGAATTATACTTTTAGAGTTATTTTTCGTTTTGCAAACAATTTCTTGACACACTGTATATCTTAACACTCATCTCTTTTTAACCTTGAGAATAAATATTCAATCAAAAATATTGTACTATTTATAAATTTTTTAAATTATTGAATTTGTTTTAGCTTTTGGTTTAATGTTTACACATATTTCTTATATTTCATACTCTTTGTGGAATAGTGTTCACCAAAGAGTATTCATGCACATAGAGGTTATATTTCTCTAAAAAGCTTTTTGAGCTTTTTTCAAATAAGTAGAAGCTATAAGAATATGTTACTTTTCTGCTATTAACATCGAAGTAGCAGCGCAAGCCGCTGTTTAGCAACGTCATTCTGCTAATTACTGAACGGGAATTCTTGGCGTGAATTAGCTTGAAAAGGAATTTCTGTATATCACCTTTGTTTTGGTAGTTTTGATTGCCGTCATCCATTTTTATTTTGATTATATTGATATTTTTTTTTTTGTTTAATGTTGTTTATTTATTTTTTTTAATATATTTTTATTTCATTTATGTTTATTTTACCTAATTTTGTTCTATAATTCTATTAATTTAGTTTAATTGTGTATTATTTTTGTTACTATTTTGCTTTTTTTCCCTACATCTTTACAAAAATTAAAAACTTTTGTGATCTGCTGAAATAAGTTAGATATAACCCTAAAATAACGTTTTAACATATGTACTTATAGTCTTAATAAAAAGTAAAGTCATATGTAT
>JAWNKX010000392.1:0-13346 GCA_035041755.1 Cacoxenus indagator
CTGCGAACGAAAGTGTGCGGATAATTTGTGCCGATAAGATAAATAAAATAATAATAAATAAATAAAATTGGAATTTGACATACGCAGTTTGTTGAGTAAGTGGGCTACGCATCAAATTACAACAACAACGATTTGATAAAAACTTTGAAGCGTATATTTGGCTCTTTAGTTTTTCTGCTTTTTTCTTCTCCTCTTTCTCTTCGCGTTCTTTTCATTCTACGTGAAATTTTCGTCGAAATGGACATTGATGCGGAATTGATGCGAAATATAATTAAAAGAATAAAGATCATGCCAATAAATTAAAGAATAGATTAACTGTGGTTAAAAATAGCAAGCGAAATGAATTGTCAAGTTAAGTTTATTGTATTTTCTTTATTATAAATGACTACATATATATGTATGTATGTATGTCTAAGAAGCACATAAAAAAATTATTTTGCATACTTCCATTGCCAAGGAACCGAGCGAGTAGCGTAGTTAAAATACGAAACAAAATAATTGCGTATATTGCGTATGCAGCATTTGATGGCCAGTACTTACACTCGTTTCTCCTTGTATTTCTTCCACAGCTTCGCGTTCCCAAATCATATTATGCAAAGCTCAGGCAGCTATTGTAATTATTGCACTAAAAAGCAAGTGGCAAAACTGTTTTGTTTTACCTCAATGCACACCAAAAGAAACAAGAAAACGAAACGTTTTGTTTTGTTACGTTATGCTTCGCTTGATGTGTGTTGGAATTAAAACGTTTTCTTGCCTTATGAATCAAAAACGTTTTGTCTGATCCGATGTCTTCTCAGGCAAAAGCGCCTTTCTTTTTTTGTATGTTTTGATCATGCACACACACCACACATCCAACAAAATTAATTAAATCCTCTATTTCCAAATCCATTTTTATTATAAAATCACAGTTCTTTTCAGTTTTTTTTTCATACACCAAGGCAACCGAAACCACAAGAAGTGCAACTGACGCATATGAAAACATTCTCAACAACCAAACCTAAACTTTTAAGTTCAAATTATGAACTGTTTAAAAAAAACACGATTGTTTTAGTGGGTTGATCAAAATATAACTAACTTTATTTTTCATCATTTTTGTTCTTATATACTAATTACAAATATATTTTATTGAATTGCATTTTTATTTAACAAGTAAACAATTCTATGGAAAAAGTTAAGTTTGCAATTTGTTATTCTTTATTGCATTTTCGTTCATTTATATGGGAACGGAAATGCAAGAAAACAATTCTTAAGAAAAAGTCTGGTTTTATTATTTGCTACGTTTTATTTAATTTTTAAGAAAACAATTCTTAGGAAAATTAATTATTTGGGTCTGTAGTCGTTTATTGATTTTGCGTAATTGCATTTATTTATTTTATTGCATTTTCGTTTATTGATTTTGCGTAATTGCATTTATTTATTTTATTGCATTTTCGTTTATTTATATGGGAACGGAAATGCAAGAAAACAATTTTCAAGAAAAAGTCTGGATTTAATAATTTGTTATGTGTCAAATCGCATTCCCTCACCCTGTTGGAAATAATGTTTCGAATTGTCATAATTATCCCTCGCTCAGCATAGATAATACCCAATCACTCTCATCTCCTGATCAGGTCGACCAATTATCGGTTGTGGTCTCCCGCCTGGACAGTCTCAACGAGAAATTTGGTCACCTGATTGAGATGCAGGCCAAGATGATGGAGATGCTCGCCGCCTTATTGTCTAAAAAATGAGCAGACCACACATGAACCTCGCCATATGGAACGCTGACGGCGTCCTTAATCACAGAAATGAGTTAGAAGTGTTCATGGCGGTCAACTTGATTGATGTCATGCTCATTTCCGAAACGCATTTCTGCACTAGAACATACTTCAAAATTCAGGGATATGAAATCTATTCTGCTAATCTTCCGGATGATAACCGTATGCGAGGGGGCGCCGCTTTACTCATCCGGTCATCTTTACGCCACCATCCGCTGGAAACCATTCGGTCTGACTCAATTCAAAGTGTCTCTGTCAGTATTCACACAACTCAAGGCATCCTGGTCATCGCAGCCATTTATTGCCCTCCAGGACCCCAAATATCAGAGCAGCAGTTCAACACCTTCTTCAATCAACTCGGACCTAAATTCTTAGTTGGAGGGGATTGGAACGCCAAACATCGACTTTGGGGGTCCAGACTTGCTACCCCAAGAGGTAATCAACTTCACAGGAGTATAATAAACTCTTCCAGAGAGGTTCTCGCAACCGGAGCACCCACCCTTTACCCATACGATTCCTCAAGGTCGCCCGACGCAGTAGACTTTGCTATATACAATGGCATTCATCCAACAGCTCTGGACATTGCGGAGTCATCTGACCTTAGCTCAGACCACATCCCACTATTTATTAAACTTGGATTGATTCCAGATAACATCGTACGCCGGTCCAGACTGCTCCCTACCCACGCTAACATAACGGTCTTTCATCAGTGTCTAAACGAAAGGATCAACCTCAATATGGAAATAAATTCGGACAAGGATATAGATGATTCGGTTGACTTGTTCACCAAGAACATTCATGAGTCCGCCGAATTAGCCTCTTCATACCAATTCCCTTGTTCACCCAACCCTCCTCAGGCTCTCTTAAAACCTGAGGTTCTGGAGTTGGTGAGATATAAACGCAGGCTACGACGTCGCTATATGAGATCACGGAACGAATTTGACAAGGCTGCATGGAGGAGAGCTGCCCGAGAACTGAAAAATGTAATGCAAGCTGTGCGATCGGAGCATTTTAACAATCTGTTGGCTAATTCGAATCCAATGAAAAAGTCTGGCTTCAATCTATATTGGGCCACCAAGTGCATCAAACAACAGCCTCACAGACATGCTAAAATCCGCGGGCCACTAAACCACTGGCTGGGTACGTAGACCGACAAAGCATAAGCTATTGCTAATGAGTTGGAGAGCCGCTTCACGTCTTTAAATTGGCTGACCCTGAAGACGTTGAGGAATCAGCTGAAGTCCTATGAAGGTGTATCTTAAACCACAGTCCAACTAAACATATCACCCATAAAGAGTTTGTGACTCAAATTCAGAGACTGAAATCTAAGAAGGGTCCCGGACATGACCGTGTTGCCAACAAGGTGGTGAAAGCCCTCCCTTGGAAGGCAGTGTTGTTCCTAACTTTGTGGTTCAACAGAATGATGCGAATCTGCCATTCTCCCATACAGTGGAAAAATTTGTTCGACTTTCTAACACAGAGCACGGTCCGTCATAGGGTGACGAAAGCGATGGACGTACAGAATCTTTGCGCACGAGCTGTGGAGAAACAAAAATTGTCGGTGCCGAGTGGAAAGCGGTATCGGTCGAACGCAATTTGTGCATGGCTCTTAGAAAATCAGATACAGTATACATATTCATTCTCGTAGGCAAAGAGTATTAATCCATATAGAGTTCCCATTTCTCTCACGAGCTTTTGGAGCCTTTTCCAAATCTTAAGAAGACATTGGCTTATGTTATTTGTCTGCTATTAACATCGAAGTAGCAGCGCAGGTCGCTGTGTAGCAAACTCATGGTGCTAACTACTGAACTGAAGTAATCAGGCAAACAGAAATTTTAGAAGGTGGGTGGGTGTCTGTTGTAAAATCGAAGCAAGCGCTATTTCCCCTTCTTGGTGTGTCTTCCTACATTTTGTGTTCTTAGCGCGAATTAGCATGAAAAGGAATTTCTGTATATCACCTTTGTTTTGTTTGTTTTGATTGCCGTCACCCATTTTTATTTTGATTGTATTGATATTGTTGTGGGAATGATATGATAGCAAAAAAGGAACATGTATAGGTTTGACGCGATTTTTTTATGAATGAGGAACATGATTTTTGTTATTGCAATTCCCACCACCTACTTGCATTGGTTTGGTGGGACCAGTAAGGAATAAATAATTATAATAATAACGAATATATTATTCGTTCGGGCTGTTAGAAATAAAGAAATAAATTACTCAATAAAGAAGTAAAAATTGATTTAAAATGCATATTTTGCGCTATATATATCGAAAAACCGAAGTTGAATATAGGTAATTCTACCTTGACTATCAGGCAAACAGAAAAAACAGCAAGCAACTGCAAATGTCCCATGTGAAAACGATATCAAGCCACCTGCGCTACTGCGAATACAGGAAAGAAAGAAATAAATTTTGCCTTCGCCCAACAACAACGTGTGACATTTGTTTTTTCCTTATTTGCCGAATATAAGGGAAGACAAAGAAAAGAGATATTCCTGCGCGAATGAATATGTATACTTTTTGCGTGCACGCAAATTTGAAGTCAACAACGAAACGCGCTCGGGGCCTGACAAGCGAAGATTGACTTGTGGGCTACGATGTGAAGTGGGGCGCATGCGGGAATAAAAGTTCCTTCTTTTTGCTACGCTCACGCAACAACAAAGTCTAGACCTTTTGTCTCTTTCTTCATTGACTATCGAGGAAAGAACAAAACACAAGTAAGGGTGACGAAATTTGCTTTGCGCGACTGAGACTCGAACTTCGCGGACTGTGCGTATTGCTCGTACAGTCAACTGTCAAATCTTGAATCACCATAATGCATAAAAAAATTTCAAATTATGGGGATATTCCAGTTATGGAAGACATATTATATTGATTTTTCACTATAAACGTACTCAATTCGAGTCATGGAGATATTCGACTTATAAAAGTTCGACCTATGGAAATTCGACGATAGTTAAAAATTTCACTTGGGTTTCTTTGGCTGTTCAATAAATCCGCATTCACTGTACTTGCTCTTGAAATGGATTTTGATTTCTGCCACAACCGAAAATTGTCTTCAAGAAGTTGAAGTCAAAAATCAAAACTTGCCATTGTGTGGGTGACCTTGTTGTGTAGGTGTGGTACGTGTATGGGATTGTGTTGGTTTTCTGTGTCTCCCTTGCGAGCGAAATGTGATAAGTTTGAGTGTGTTGTGTAAGTATAGTGTGTGTATAAGGTTGTGTTGGTCTTCTTTTTCTACCTTGCGTGCAAAGTGTGATAATTTTGAGTGTGTTATGTAGGTATAGTGCGTGTATAAGATTGTATTGGTTTATTATTGTGTGTAGCACTGGGAATATTTTTGTACGATTTTGCTTTGTGATCATGCCTACTTTTTTTGCTGGCCGCCTGGTATTTTCATTTCGTTCATATAAATGAATATAGGCAAAATACAAGGCAGCCATGGCTCGATTTCGTTTGTTAAAGAACGATTTCATAAATTAAAGAAAACTCCACACAATTTGCCTAATATTCTCGAACACCTTGCAAATAAAAAACTTTGAAAAAAAATCAAAGAAAGAAGACAGTGTCTCTGATTTTTGTTTTTATTATGTCTTTCTTGTGTTTTTATAATTTTGTTATCATTCAATATTTTCCCCTTTTACGGCAGTCCGTCCATTTGCTTGTTTACCTTAAGCAAACCAACAGAATATTTTACCCCACATGGTTGAACAGACAAGAAATCTGTACAACTGCTTAAAATTTAACATAAGCCAATCGTTTCTTAAAAGTCTCTCCGGCCATTTTTTTAAGGGAGAAATGGGAACTCTATATGAATAAGTTCTCTCTGCTCGTAGGCATATATTTATTCTTTGTCTTCTCTTATGTTCGGCAAATAAGAAAAAAACAAATGTCACACGCTTTGTTGTTGGGCGGTCAAAGGCAAAATGTATTGTTTGTCTGTATTCGCAGTAGCGCAGGTTTGATATTGCTTTCACATAGGACACTTGCAGTTGCTTGCTGTTTTATCTGTTTGTTTAGCTGGTAGTAAAGGTAGAATTAGCTGTATTCAACTTGGATTTTTGGACATACCTAGCGCAAAATATACATTTTAAATAAAATTTACTTATTTATTTAAGACAAGTAGGTGGCAAGAATAGCAATAACATAAAAATCGGGTCAAACCTATACATGTTCCTCTTCGTTATCATTCCCACAACACAATCAATACAATCAAAATAAAAATGGGTGACGGCAATTAAAATAACCAAAACATAGGTGATATACAAAAATTCCTTTTCATGCTAATTCGCGCCATGAACACAAAATTGAGGAAAACACAGCAAGAAGGGGAAACAGCGCTTGCTTTGATTTCGTAACAGGCACCCACCTTCTAATATTTCCGTTTGCCTAGTTACTTCAGTTCAGTAGTTAGCAATATAAGGTTGCTACACAGCGGCCAGCGCTGGTTGTTCGATGTTAATAGCAGAAAAGTAACATGTTCTTATAGCTTCTACTTATTTGAAAAAAGCTCAAAAAGCCTTTGAGAGAAATGTAACCTCTATATGAATGAATACTCCTGGGTACGAATCTGATCTTATTGAACTTGATTTTAATATTGATGGCTTACCACTATCTAAAATTTCCAATAATGGTTATTCAGAGGTGCTTTTAATTGGCGTATAAGTTAACATAGACATAGTTAGCATAAACATGGTCTGGCAATAACAGGTCTTCTAGTGTTGTGCCAAATGTTATGGAGGATCACGAAGCTTGAACCTATCGGGGGACGGCCGAGGAGTTCGGAAGCGTACGCGCAACGGTTGGAGGAGCAAAGCTCCTAGGTTAAGTTAGAGTTAAGTTTTACTGTGATTCGGATTGTCAAAGCGCAAGCTTATATCATAATTGGCGCCCAACGTAAAATCAGCAACATATTATATCACGAAAGTGAAAAACTTCTTACGAAGAATTATCATAAAATCAACGAAAAATATACCATTGAAGTGAAGAATATTTAACAAAAAAAATATCATCTAAGTGCCGTTAAGAAAAAAAGAAGTTCAACTTAAGTAACGCGAAAGGAAACCGCAAATCATAAAATGTTTAAAATACAGCTAATAGTCCCGTCATTTGGTCGTAAAAATGGGGTTACCTGGAAAGTTTTTCGGGAGTTTTGAAAATTGGTACCTATATGTATTTTGATGTGCTGTTTCCGATTTTCAACTTTGCAACGTCGTATTTCTGCCGCTAATTTTTCCAAAAATATCTCCTTCCCAAAATGAAACAGGAGATAAATTCCTACATTTTCTGTTATAAATTTTTTTTGTAAAAATAAAAAAAAAATAAAAAAAGGAGCTCCGCAAATTGTAGTTCAAGACGCGTTAGGCTTAAAAACTCATTTCTACACCATGTTGAGGTAGAGTTAGCTTCACGTTTTTATTTTTTTTTTTTAACCAGTAGGCTTAATCCATTGCATTGTAATTGAATACATTTGTAGTAATTTAGATTATATAAGTCATTATTATTTAACACAACGCTGCACAGGGATCTCTTCGTACCAACTGTTATAGAGGTGATTAATTCTCACACCTGCCGCTATCACTACAGACTTTTATGGCACCCAAATCCGCTTGTATCCTCCCTCACCCGTATCTCAACAAGGCGTAGACTGAAGAGGCTACACCCGCATGATCTCCCCCTAAGAAGAAATCAGCCTTCTATGTCATTGCCTTTTTGGCGCAATTAGCATAATTTTCAATCTAGTCTGTCAAATTTTTTTTAACGTCATTATTTTTTAATCCGACAAATGTGTGATGCAGTTTACTGCGATAAATGTTATACTCTAATTATAAAAAAAAAGGTAGAATTATTTAATAAGGAATAGGTAATCAGTTAATAATTAATATCTAGACCTAGAAAATGTAAAGAACCTGGCTTCCAGAAAATGATGCCTTATTTGCATGACAGTGGCAACTTCTTATATGCAAATCTTGCTATTTATATTTCCAAGATAAGCTCGATTTGAAGGAACAAAATACAACTGAAGATAAAGAACGTTTTACAGCTAAAGGATACTTTACAATAAGACGTTCCGATAAATTTTGGTGTGGTACGTGGTCAGATATGACAATTGAGCAATCATTGTTGAGGACGATAAAATGTCTTGCCGGCCTTACTCATGGCCGAGGAGTTAAGTAAAGCGTGCTTTCCAAATGGACTTTAGGAATGGTATTCCTGCACAATATTTTTAATGAAGTTGAAAGGTTTTGCAATGTAGCTTTTTCTAATTCCGAGCTGCATGTCGAAATAAGAAGTTCGCGGGTTAACCATGACAAAGACGACGTAAAAACACTGATGGATTCGTTGTGCAACCATTCACCTTTTCCAGAATTAAAGGACATCATGTCAATAAGCGATAGTGTTATCGGAGATGAAAAAAAAAACTGTCACAGGACTCAAGAAATTGGTAGTGCTGGCATTTCTAAAATCATTGGCAGCGATTACTATACTGTAAAATTCAAACTGAATGTTCGAATAAATGGTGTTATGAATGAAGGCATCCGGAAAGAAGACGACATTGTCCAGTTTAATCCATTATTAATTTTTCACAGAATGTGCATTGCAAAAGAATCTGAAAAAGAACTTGAAAATTTCCTTACGTAAGAAACTTGCTCCGTCGCGGTGAATCGTTTTCATCCATTTGCAACAAATATGTTACCTGCGTTCGATCTACAACTATATACAAAACTATACAGCCAATGCCATTATCGTATTTGACGGATATCCGGAAGATGATGCAAACCGTAGTACCAAATATACCGAGCGATCCCGACGATCACGAAAAAATGCTTCAGTATACATACTTTTTGACGAGACAATGAGCCCAACTGTGTCAAAGTAAATTTCTAGGCAATGATGCAAACAAGAACCGTCTAATTGGAATGTTGAAAACAAAATTTAAAACTGAGAACTTTATAGCCAAACAAGTTACGGAAGAAGCTTTCATTACGTTCGGCATTTGATTACGTAATAGTTGTCGGCGAAGATGCGAATTCAAACATATATATTGTTAAACCAGGAAACATTTGGCAACAAATATACTTCATAAAATGTATTAAAGATAAAACAACCGCAGATCATACTTTATTCCTGCATGCCTTCAGTGGCTGTGATACAACATCAGCATTATTTAATCAAGGAGAAATAAAATTTATGAAGGTACTCCGAAACAACGCAGATTTAAACGAGTTAATCCAGGTGGTTAAAAATCCAAATGCAGATCCAGAGGTCATTGCTAAAGCTGGATAACGATTCCTTGTAGAATTATACATTCCTTCCTTTTAGAATTATTGTTCCTTCTAGTAATTAAAGTAATTTTAAGCGTAAGAAAAATATCTCTTTAAATAACTATAGATATGGATACTGCAAAACATCAGTATATAAAAGCAAATTTAATATTGCGTCGCCCCCACCAATTGAAGCACCAGCACAACAAAATTCGTTCCAAACATATCACCAGATTCAGCAGTGGTATGGGAATGGAAAAAATTCAGAGCAATGGGGATGGTCAAATAACAAAAACGGGCTAATTCCTGTGACCACACTCGAGCCCAAGCTCCGGAAAGTTTGTTAAAGCTTATTTCTTGCAAATGCAAAAAGAGATGTTAGAAAGCCTGTGGACGCAGAAAGGACGGGTTAAAGTGCTCCGTTATATGCACAAATTATAGTGGTAGCTGTGACAACTAGCAAGTTCCAACACAAGATAGTGACGAAGAGGAAGAAACGGAGACTTTTTCGAGCAAACGTATGATGAAATCGAGAGCGACGAAGATAGCGATGAAACTGATAATCCCATCGCTATCCCATCGAGATCTAGGAGAAATTTCGGTGTGTGACGTTTAGATCAGTACTAATGAGGATGAACTCGCAACAGCTGGTCCATCAAGAACAATGAATCGAAGAAGAATGCATTAAATTCTTAGTGATTTGTATGTGGATTAGGCCTACTACGGTTAAAAAAAAAACCCCGGTTACTCTACCTGAAGGTGGTGTGGAAATGAGTTTTTAAGCCAAGCGCGTCTTGAAGTACAATTTGCAGCACTCCTACGCCAAAACTATTAATTTAAAGAAAAAAAAGGTTAAAACATAAATTGTAAGAAATTATCTCTAGTTTCATTTTGTATATAGATGTTTTTATCGTAGAAAGAACTGAAAAAGAGATATTGTCAAAAAACTGGTTTTGGCGAGCAGCAGAGATACGATGTTAAAGTTAAAAATCGAAGGGAGCATATCAAAATCTATATAGGTACCAATTTTCAAAACTCCCGGAAAATTTTCCAGGTAATACTACTTGCTATTGATAGAAATTAGAAATAAGTGTAAGTAGTATTTACGAACCGCCCAGCACTGAATAGATGCACGCTTCTACGGAGCCAACCGTTGTACCTACAAATGAGCGGGAGCGAACAGTTCCCTGATTTTGAATTTGTGAGTCAGTGTGTCTGCACGTAGTAAACTACGTTCAAATTAATTCAAAAACAAATTTTCCAGATTTTAAATTAAAATGTTGCTTCCCAAGTTTTAGAGACGGCCGGAACTATTTCTCCGCATTGAGAAGTCTAGTGATCAAAGGTCCGACCTTCAAGAAACCTTGAATGCCTTAGAGCTTCACGAACAAGAACTCAAGCTACGATGGGTGGAACTTCGGTCAGCCTTCTATACAGCAATGGCTGATATTCCCAAAGAACCCGAAGACGCTGATGAAGTGGCCGGTCGACTCCATGACCGGTATGATGAATGCTACGACGTTTACCTGAGCTGTGGAGCAGAAATTCCGCAGGCAACTACGTTGCGCATGGCGGAATCTCTAGCGCGAGGATTCAACTCGTAAACCGTGCAGGATGTAGTGCGGAGTTCAAACCTGGGCTTCAGTGTACCCCCATGCGATACGGAAATATTCGATGGGGATTATAAATCCTGGCCTACGTTTCGGGATATGTTCAAGGCCATATACATGAATAACCCTCGCCTATCACAAATAGAAAAGCTGTACCACCTAAACAAGAAGACGCGGGGCGATGCCAATAAAATTGTACGGCTGGTGCAGCTAAGAGTTGAAGATTTTGAGGTCCAATGGAGAAATTTAGCGGACCATTATGAGAACAAGCGTATTCTCATCAACGCCCAGTTGAAGACCATCTTCAAATTGAGAGCCGTCGGTGACGAGGATAAGGTGCAGTTAAAGGGGCTACAACGCCAAATCCCCAACTGCATATTGGCACTGCGAGCTCATGGAGTACACATTGGGAAATGGGATCCCATTCCTCATATTTCTGTTTACTTCCCGCTTTCCATAATCCACTCTAGCTTTGTTGCCACAAAGCTTAACTGACAAGAGACTTCTGCCAACGTGGGAAGAGTTAAATCGGTTTCTCACCAGCCGCTTCCAGACTCTGGAAACAATGGCCCATTTGAAGGCAAAGCCCGACACAAAGGTGCAAACACCGAAGAAGGTGCAAGTCTATGCTACACAGATGCCGCCCACTGGAAGTACATGTAAGCTGTGCCAAGCCAGAGGACACCAACTGCGGACGTGCCCGAAATTCCTGGCCTTGAATATTGTGGAACGAACAACGATAATATGTATGTCGACAACAACATGTGTTGTTTGGGCATTCGAAAGCTCAACCGGCTTTCCACTCAGAAAATGGACAGCGAACTCTAAGAAAAGTTTAGAAAGGGTCCCCGCAGAACACTTGGTGAAAAAGACATTCTTCGATAAGTATGAGGAAGCGGTAGTAAAGATGTTTGGAATCCAATGGAACGCGTTATCAGACAATTTCTACTTCGTAACTCAGCATCTCGAAATTTCCTTTCCCGTCACAAAGTATAAGGTACTTTCCACTATTGCACAATTATTCGATCCAGCAGGATGAATAGCACCGGTGATAGTTCAGGGCAAAGTGCTGATGCAACAGCTTTGGTTAACTAATTTGAGCTGGGACGATAACTTCACGGGCGACATTTTAGAAGCATGGTCAGAGTTAAGAGCAAAGTATTCAGGAATCAACAAAATTAGGGTGCCGAGGTGGGTGATATGCGATATTGTCAGCATGGAAGACAATAGAGTTTTATGGATTCTGTGATGCCTAGGAGAAGGCCTATGCCGCGGCGCTGTACGTAAGGGTTCACGGACCGGGACCGGAGACAGAAGTAAATTTATTATCCGCAAAGACCAAGGTTGCACCTTTGAAGGTAATTTCTTTGCCGCGTCTAGAGCTATGTGAAGCGTTGCTCCTAGCAAATTTGGCAGAAACGACTGTGGCGAACATAGAAGTGACGGGCCCCTCTATTGCTGGATCGATTCTACGATTGTGTTAGCATGTCTGAGGAAGCCCTCACACTCTTAGAAGACTTTCGTGGCCAGTCCAAAATTGACGAACTAGTTGGTGTGCGGAAGTGGGCTCATGTGGAATCATATCACAACCCAGCAGATTTAGGCAGTCGAGGGGCATCTCCCATAGATTTGCACCTTCCAAATTTTTGATGGAAAGGACCTGCCTGGCTACAGAATCCGAAATCAGAATGGCGCACTGATTCGGATGAGTAGGAAACAGAAGCAGTCACAGATAATGGCCGCTCTACCGACAACTCGAACAACATTTACGGTTACGGGCGTCGACTTTGCAGGCCCATTTGATGTGAAGTCGTATCTTGTCCGCAGTTGCAGAATCACGAAAGGTTACGCTTGCGATTTGTGTGCTTTGCCACTAAAGCAGTTCATCTTGAGCCTACGAGTGATTTATCTATCGAAAACTTTCTGGCAGGCATTCTCTCGATATATCGCTAGGCGAGGGTGCCCTAATGGTACAAATTTTGTAGGAGTATCGTGAATAGTCCAGCATGAGATGGGCGAAGTAGTAAGGGAAATGTCCCGACGTTTAGAAGCTGACTCCAGCGTAGCAGGATTCTCGTGGCAATTCAATCCCCTAGCAGCGCCTCATATGGGAGGCCTGTGGGAAGCAGGAGTCAAAAGTCTTAACACCCAATTACGTAAGGTCGGGACCGACTAAATGGTGAGAGTGGTGGAGTTAAGGACAAGTCGTGGTTGTATAAGGCGTCCGGTGACGCGATGTGTTATTCTTCCTTCTCAGCATTAACACTCCCTATAAAAAAAAATAAAAAAAAAATAAAAAAAATAACCCCCCCGAATACAACTGTGCCTTCTGCCAGCATACTGTTCGTATGTGTGGGGCCTTTCGACAAAGGGATGTCGGCCAACGAATGCGTGCGGTTCTGAGACACCACCTATGCCAAAACTGTTTGCTGCCAGGTCATCACGTTGCGCACTGCAACGTCGACACCATCTGTCGTGAGTGTGGAGGTCGCTCACTCCTTCACCAAAATAACAACACACAGACCACCCCTCCAAGGGACAAGTGAACTGGAATTGCTAAGATTTCAGCCGGTCGATAAAGATGGGTTGTCTTCGACCGCGGCTTCCTGGTACTAATTGTGTACAAGGGCGGTAATGAAGACCGACAACCGAGGCGCGCTGGACTTAGCAGCCCCTCCGCTAAGGTCAACACAACCAAGGCAGCGAACATTCCT
>JAWNKX010000395.1:0-18095 GCA_035041755.1 Cacoxenus indagator
TTGGAAACTCTGAGAAATCAGCTCACTGCACCTTCACATTAAGGCAAGGCGTCTGTTCGGTTGTGACTTACAACACAAGCATCATTCCGCAAATGGAGCAAATCGGCTACCTCGGTGTGATCCTGGATCAGCGTCTTACCTGGCGTGCACACATTAAGGTAGTTTCAGTGCGATGCTACTAAAAGCTCAAGAAACTGGAGTAGTGGCACCTACTTGGCGATACGCCATACAAATTTGGGGCACTACGGCTGCCTACAACTTTAGAAGAGTGCACGCGTGTCAGAGCAAGGCTCTCAGAAGATTTACGGGAGCCCCTTGGTACGTCCGCAACACCACGCTGCACAGGGATCTTGCTGTGCCAACTGTTATGGAGGTGATTAATTCTCACAGCTGCCGCTATCACTACAGACTTTTATCGCACCCAAATCCGCTGGAGTCCTCCCTCACCCGTATCTCAACAAGGCGTAGACTGAAGAGGCTACACCCGCATGATGTCCCCCTAAGAAGGATTCAGCCTTCTATATCATTGCTTTTTTCGGCGCAATTCGCATCGTTTTTAATTTAGTACAAGTCAAATTTTTTTTTCACGTCATTATGTTTTTTTAATCCGACAAATGTGTTATGCAGTTTACTGCGATAAATGTTATAATCTAATTATAAAAAAAAAAGTATATCGTCACACTATGCAGAGATCACAAAGAGCAGTTTAGGCTCGGATGTTACGAGAATATCAAGAGATAAAAATTTTATATTATTTGAATAGATAGAGGCTTTTGTCACTTTTGTTATTCTCGAGCACATTGAAAGCTACACTATAAAAATAAGCTGTTTTTTATAATAGTAACAATTTTCATCATTTTTCAAAAAGATTGCAAAAATTCAGCAAATCACGTTGTTCTCTATTTCAGCAGTGTGTTAATAGTGTGCGAAATATTTTGACATCACCTGATGAGGAGACGTTAAAAAGCGGCAATAAATAGGGTAAAAGGTTTTCTAATTGAGCAACTCTATAAAAAAATCCAATGAAAATGAAACTGTCTATTAAAATCTATTTATTCATTTAATAGAGTGCATAGAATAGAGCGGTAAATACGATGACTCGGAGCAAATCACAAATATATCTGGGTAGCACTACTGACTGTTAGGAGTATTTTCCCCTTAACCGCATACCAACACACTATTTATGAGTGGTCATCACATCGAATTTAAAAGGAGTATACTTCGAGTCACCAAAATATGTTTTATTGCAGTTCCTGGTATGCATGCAAAAACACAAATATTCACACGTAAAAATCAATTACAAATTATTTAATAATTGTTGTTCTCACGAATCCATTTTCTCGTTTTCGCTTCCTTGACAGACGATATAAACTAAAATAAAAAAGATTAGGAATGAACAAATTTTAAGAATATTGATTTGGTTCACAAAATATGGGATGGTGCAGCAAGTCACTGTGATAAACTTCCTTTGAATTCGGATAAACTATTAAAAATAATCTTGCCATTCATCCTTCAGGATAAAGTTACATCATATGATTTTAAGGTCATTATATACTATAATCCTAAGAATCACTTTCTGAGTAGTGAAGTCATCATTTTAGCTAAAGCGTGCAATTGATTGAATTTAACTATATTAAGGCTTCATGGTTTAAAGAAGTTTTGTGAGAGTAACTCCTTTTCAATTTCACTGATTTCGAGTTTCAAACATTCACATGGTATCATTCGTTTCATTAAAAGTCTATCTCAACTTGATCAATCCCTGCATTTTTGTACACATAACAAAGCTTCAATGTCTACAAGTCATTTTTTGTTAATGTATTTTTTATGATGGTTTTACGCCTACAACCATTCCCCCAGTTGGTACGCTTCTTTACATTATTGCCTTTACTTTTACTTATTACCTTTACTGACCGTCATTTTAAGGATGACAGATTCACGTGCTTATAAAATAAACCTGAACTTTTCATTGTAATGCAAATACTTCACATTATACGTATTTGGCACTAAGTATTGTTCATCTCGATAGATGAGTCATACCATTTCTTAGTTGGATAGTTGTATTATAAAGCAGATTAATTTGCTATAAGCATATTCGACAACAAATGCAGGTGAACTAGGCGTAATATTAACAGAAATACGTTGCACTTCTAGCCGCTTGGCTATTAAGAAAAGGTATAAAGGTATATAACACGATTGACCATGTTTATGTCCTTCCACGCTACAACGCGCTAGTAACTTAATAGAGTTTTGGACGAATGCAAACATTCCCAAATACATTCGAAAATCCATGAATTAATTGCTTGGATGTATTTCTAAGCGATGCACACTTGGTGCATTCGAAAAAGATTTTATTTTTGTTTATAAATTTTTTTTTTACATAAATTGAATAACACCTATATATGTATGGATGTACTATAAATAACGACATGTAAATAAAATTAGACTTATACTATGCTGATGACTACGACGCTTATGATTCTAAAGAGATCAAAGTTAAAGCAATGACTGAGAAGGCTACTAGTCCATTTTAGAGGGCGATTAGCCTTTTCAGTTTATGCCGCGTTGTGGTGCGACTTGTGTGATAGCGACTGCTGTGAGAATTAATCACCACCATAACCATTGGAAAGGAGAGGTCCCTGTACAGTATTCTGCGGACGTATCAACGGGCGCCGTGAATCTCCTGAGCGCCTTGTTCTGACACGTCTGCACTCTTTTGATGTTGTTGGGGGAAGAGGGGCCCATATGTGTATGGCTTAACGCCAAGCAGGTGCCACCACTTGCAGCGCTTGCAGGCGTACCTCCACCACCAATCAAAAGAAATAACAGAACACCCTCATCTTTGGCCATTGACCTTCACCAACTCAAATTACATATTATACCACTAACATCCTAACAGTTCTTCCCAGTGCAAAAAATAATACAAAACAAAGTATTTGACAGTTGACCTCATAAACAGTTGTCCCTTCTGAGCAATAACATAACATATTTGGTCATCGGCACTGCTTACTATTTACTGTCCCTTTTGCATTAAAAATAACGTTATTTATGTATGCTATAGATGTCGTCTTAGTTTAAGGTATTACCTATGTATTTAATTTCCACCATACAGAGACGATAGATAAAAGATGATATAACTGAAACAGTTATGGCAATGCATTCTCAGGAACGTTGGAAAAAAAATTGCCAAGCGACTTTCAAAGAGGATAATCCTTGTAAAGTTTTAAAATTATAAAATTTATGCAACAAACTTTAATTTAGGCAAGATGTTGGTGGAAAAATAACTTCCAACAATTTTATCGCTACATTTAAAAAGCGACTGAGAAAATCACATATCAAATAATGAACACGTCATTATAAAATCAGCTGTGTTAGCGTAAATAAAACGAGTGCGTAAACAGAAAATTCTGCAGCGAAGTCACATAAGAAACTTGTGCACATTATGAAGAAGGTACTTAATCAGAACGATTAGTTAGAACATTTTGTTCGGGAAGAAATCTTATTGATCGCATTTCAATTTGCAAAATGTTACTGAAACTGAATGATTTTGATCCTTCTCTGTCCAAATTTATAACATACGACAATAATAACGAGCCTAACCAAAAGCCAAAAATAAAGCCAAACCATTGAAAAACTGACGTTATCTACGAGGATGTTGTTGCTGTGCATTTGGTGAAATTGCAAGGGCCATGTGCATAATGAGCGTTTCCCATCTAGGTAAACTTTGAATTCAAAACCCTATTTTCAAAAAATAACAAGAGTAAGCATTGAAGGAAAAACGGCTGTAAATCTATTTGAGAAAAATTGAAGAAACTCGGCTGCGAATTTCTAAGGCACCCAGCATATAGTACGGAACTAGCACCATCCAATCACCATTAATTTCGTTACACACAGATTTATCTAAGAATGAATTCCTAACGGCTGCAAAACGATGTTGCGATAGTTTTTGATCAGAAACCCCAGAATTTCTACAAACAGGAAACAATGGTTTTACCCGAACGACGTAAAAGTGTATAGAGCTAGAAGGAGACTAAAAAAAAATATTTTTTTTTTCCTACGGATTTATTGATAGATCCAAGTGCTTTATTAAGCTAAAGATAGATCCGGAGTCGCTTAAAGTTTTTAGTTCGCCCCCTGCCGCTGGTACTTTCTCATTATAATTTTTATTCATTACACTCACATCAACTCTGATCACGAAATAAAATATTATACTTTTAAAAAAATCGGGTTGTGTGTTTTCTTAAAAAATTCAAAGATAATTGGAACAAAGGTGGCATAAGGCAATGTCTTCTTGGAACACAAATACAGTGGATTCTCGTTAACTCGAACCTCGTTAAGTCGAAATCTTAAGGATGTCGAAAAAAGTTCCATTTCCTTCTGCTGAAACCCAATTTACGGTACCTCGAATTATTTAGCCTTTGTAACTCGAACAAAATGTCATTTCCCTGCGAGATAGAATAGGGCATTTTCATATTCTATAACTCGAATTTCAAAAATCAGACTCTGTAAGTCGAAATTCGTAAAATATGATCTCGTCTTATTTGGGTATGAGTGTGTACGACCTAGTCTTATTTATCCTAGCTCATAGGTTTAAGTTGCTATTTAGTATTAAGAAATGGTGTCGTGTGCAAAACAAACAATTGATTATATGCTAACTGTGCAAAACAAAACAATTGATTATATGCTAACTGCGACTGGAACACTAACTGACGCTGAAATCATTGATATAGTTAATCAAAAATTAGATAACGATGAGGTTAATGAAAATGACTTTAATGATACTGATCCAGGAGATGTTGAACCAATAATATCGAATAAACAAGCCACCAGAGCAACAAATAATACACTACGACCTACGTTGAGAGATGTAATGGTATCGAGGATCACCTATTCGGTTCATTGTTCGAACTTGAAAAAGTAATTGATAAAAAATATATATAATTGATTCTTTAAACCAAAAGATTATAACATATTTTTATTAGTTAATTAGTTTCAAGAAATAAGTCTAATATTTTTTTATTTGATTATTATTGTTTAAGTAATCAAATCATATGGCTGGCATATTGAAATTATTGAAATTAGGCAAATAAAAAGGCGAGACAATCATTCCATGGCTTTCTAACATTTCGATGACTTTCTTAAAGAAAGATATGAAAGCAATGTGAAGTGTAATTCATGTAATTTGGTCATCGTACCCAAAGACATGTGATACGGTGAATCTTGGTGAAAGGTGACTTTATTTTTTTGGTTCGTCGAATTGATTGCCTTGCCTTTTTCAAGCTAGTCAAATAAAAAAATAGAGCGCGCATCCAAAAACACCAAAACCTTGGCAATATAAAAGAGTGGTTTCAGAAAATAGGAATCCCTACGAGCGGTACTAAGACCAGCTTGGTTACACGTCTACAAGCGATTCCCCCACAAGGAAGGGGACTGTGTCCGGTAAAACAATAATAGCGTTACAGCAAGAAAGAGGACTGTGTCTGGTAAGACAAATGGTAGTAGAAATTGGGAGGCAAGTAAACGTTATAGAGCGAAGAGACTACTCACCATCAATTGTTTATTGGGTTAGCTAGTCGACCTTAAGTGTAACTACACCTCTATATGACTCTGTCTCTTTTGCAATTGCATGTAGATGTGCAGTCATAGCATTGGTTAAAGCTCTTTGTATGCTTTCGCCTTTGATTTAATTCAACTGAAAACCAGCAAAGAAGCCAAAGCAAGCGTGAAAGCACAAGAGAGCACACCATATCCAGTTTTCAGCAGAAAATGTCTAATTTGCAATTGGAGGCTCAAAGTACTCTCTACGGAACGAAGGCAATAGGCGCCGTCAAACGCCGCAACCGATAGTTATCTGCAAATCTGCACGCAGTGTGTACGCATAAGAGGTGTCTCCCTGGACCTCACAGAATCTTCCCTCTTGCTGCTATGAGGCGATATTGAGATATTGAGGTTTAGGCTGTTTAATCTCTGTTTGAAGACTCGGCAGTCGTTACTCCAAGCAGCATTGCTCATCACAATTTATGAAGCAAAGGTCATCCAAAATCAAACATTTGGTGGTAGTACGGTTTTAGTTTTTTTAAAGCGTCTTCTTTGGAAATTCCACCAGGACACGTTGACTGTCTACATGCTGGATTTTCAATGCTTAAATAAACGAGAACATGTTGGTGACGCGAATTTATAAGATTTTGCATTATCAAAAATCGCTCAACATGACTGAAGACGTTATAAAATAATTATGGTAAGAGTTTTGTTATGTTGATTGTGTGAGTTAATATTACTGCTGAGGCCTGCTGCTCTGCGTAACAACTGTTCAACTTTCTTGCTGACTTACGAGTGGTTTCAGCCATTGTCTCCACAGCCATGGGCTGTAGTAATCATCAGATTATGTGGCGATGACTAAGTTTGAGTGAAGATTCATCATTGGCGGCGACTGGAACACAAAACATTGGCTCTGCGGTGCCCTTAGAAACAACAAAGGAGGCAAAAACTGGCCGGCTTTGTCCCCACCTCCGATACGTAAGTGCTGGCAGCACGTGATCCCACAAGATTTCCATATGGAGCTAGAGGCCACATCAGTTTCCTGGAGTTTGCCATCTATCGAGGGGTCTCCCATTGAAAAGTGCAAATAGAGAAGCGTGCGGATCTCAGCTCAGGTGGGTGCTGAGGCTCACCAAGTGACATCCCGGCCAACTAGGCCTGATAATGCCTCCTATAAAATTTCACCAGAGCTGACTCAACTTCTGAAGACTAAACGCAGGCTGCGGAAAAAATATATCAAGTCTCACCATCCTCTTGACAAAGCTAACTGGCATAGAGCCGCTTACCAGTTGTCTAATGCGCTAATCATCCATAGGGCTCAGTACTTCGACTTCTGGCTGCAGTCTACCGGCAGCAGTGCTGATGCCCCCTTTTCGCTATGGAAAGCTAAATTATGTGTGAAACGGCAACCGATGTGAACGACTCCTCTTAAAGACGCGAATGAAAACTGATGTCGCTCCGACTCACAGCAGGCCAATGTTTTTGCCGCTCACCTGCCCGAAAGGTTCCAGCCACCTGGCAAAACCATGTGACGTCCAGGACAACAACGGCGTGCTGGGGGCACTACTGCAAATTGACTTTCCTGTTCGCACATTCCTGCCAACCAGGTGGCCTGCACCATGCAACACCTAAGCAATAACAAGGCCCCTGGACTCGACCGAATATGCAATCGAAAGCTTAAGGTGCTGCCGGAGAATGCATTGGTCTTAACAACGTTGACATTTAACGCTATCCTAAGGGCGCGGTATTTTCCTACCGCCTGGAAGTTCGCGGTTATTACAATGATAAATAAGCCTGGTAAGCCGGAGCACTGCCCAGAATCGTACCGGCCAATTCTGACTTCACCTGCCTTCTATCTCTAAAGTGTAGGAAAGCCTATTTGTGAAAAGGCTCACTGAAATCATCGACTCTCGGAAGATCATTCCGGGTCATCAGTTCGGCTTCCGGGCAGGTGAATGCAGTATAGAGCAACTGTACAGGGTAGTGAATCACATTTTGAAGGCGTTTGATTCATGGACATTGAACAAGCGCTCGACAGAGTCTGGCATTCCGGACTCCTAGCCAAGATTAAGTACGCTCTTCTATGTCCATATTTGGAACTAGTTACGTCCTACCTAAAGGACCACACTTTCTGTGTCAAATCACGGTTGGCACTCTCAGATGTCTATCCGGTACCAGCAGGTGTTCCACAAGGTAGCGTACTGGGGCCCTGCTTTTCTCCCTATACGCAGCCGACATCCCGGCCCTAGACGCCGAAGTGATGGACATTAACACCAATAAAATGCTGGTAGAATCGTTTGATGACGACGTCAACATCCTTTACAACTTTGCATGTGAGTATGAAGCCGCAGACGGTATACAGGAATACATCCATGTTTTTGGTGAGTGGATGATGGTGGGTTGGTGATGAGTGGCGGAACATCAAAATTAACTCGACAAAGTGCAAAAACGTGGCCATTTGGCCATACTTGGGACCCAAGACTTCTTTCCAAGCGCATATAACCAGGGTGATTCAGTGCAGTCGACTCAAGGTATCCAAACTATACTAGCTCCTAAACAAAAAGAGCAAGCTCAGCCTACGCAACAAACGTACAGTGTATCAACAAATTGTTGCTCCGGTTTGGAGGTACGAAAATTTGGGGTGCTGATTCCAGGGCTCAGATTAGAAACCCGGCAAACTAAAAACTTACGCATGATCACTGGGTTCTCCTGGTACGTGAAGAACTCGACATTGCACAAAGACTTAGAAGTGGAATACGCAAAGAACATCATTGTTTCATTCATGTGCAAGTACAATGACCAGCTGCGGTCACATAGCAACCGTCTCGCCAGAGAGCTGTCCACTACGCATCACAAGCCTTAAGAGAAACGACTACGGAAGGCTTCTCCACTGCAGCAGGCGGCGCCTGAACCGTAGACTAACCAGCATCGACCGTACTCCACGGTTGACATAACCACGTATTGTCGTTAATTGTCATTTATATGTTGTAAAAATTATGTTTGCAAAATACTCGGTAATAATAAGGCAGCCACAAAGTGCATTGTATGGCACTAATTTCAAAAGAGATTAATCCATTAAATAATACAACTTTTTTCGATTAATATGAATAAAATGGAAATAGATTTGAAAGTATAATATTTGATTTTATATATAACATATGATTTTAAAAATCTAAGATATAAATATGTTATATATGATAATGTATAATATGATATGAATATTTAATAAGTCCACGATTCAATACTGTCTACGGACGCCATTCAACTTTCATTAAAGTATGTAATTCCCATTGATTAATATATTAAAATAGATTAATATAATTACCATTGATTAATATCTATATTTTTAGATATTTTCTATTCTATTTTCTAATCTATATTTTTTTTATATAAATACCTACACAAACTTCATTTGATTTAAAGACTTTGCTTGCGGTTAAACAAAATACATTGGATTACTTTTCATCAAGGTAAGACTGACTTGGCGTCGTCTGTATTCCGTTTTTAGGTCTGTAAAGCGTGTATTGCTGCAATAAAAAATATAAAAAAATTAACACACAAAATGTAAGGATTAAATTTAAATTGAATATTGTCTATGGTATTTACCCCTCCAGATAGACACGTCCACGATAAGCGACCAAATGCGCGAGGTATGCTGGAGCCGGATAGGAAACCACACGATTGCATCGTGGAAAAATGTGACAAAGGTTGTATGTTAGTTTCTGAATACGATCGATGTCGAAATTGGCAGAGTTCTCGATGACGTTGTATCGAGTTGGTTTTGCAGTGCCCTGAATGGATTGATGGCTGACCATAAAGAACTGCATTTCGTTTGGATGCACGATCACGCGATCGACAACAGTGCCTGGCGTAACATTATTAAATTTATTTTGGGGAGTTGGCTCGCCATCCGGGAAGAAGCGAGTGTGATGGCGCTTCACGACAATAATACAAGTCAAGCTTGGCTTAATCTTGAGCTGTTTTGAGAAAGTGGAAGATTAATTTATATTTGTATCGCCGTTCGATGTCGAACATTATTTACCCGAGCGCATGCCACATTGATACCCTTCAATTCGTTGTTTTTAACAATTGGGAACTGTCCATCAGAAACACCATCGCGATAGTAAATTATATGCTTTGGATAACTTTTCTGATGTTCGTAGTAAACACGAAGATGTTCAAGTACAATCGATTCCATGTCTTCAATGTTTTCGACCGCCGCTGCTTGCAGGCGATATTGCATATTATAAGTTGCGCCGAAGCGATCGTGGGATGCGGCCACACCAACAACGCTCGGTATATACCTCTGATCCGGCGATGGATGGGTAACATCTGCACCCAAATACATTACATTGTCCAAACCTATATGTGATGAATTCTCTATTTTGTGATTTGTGCCGTTTAATTTCGAGTTCACCTTCAGCAAAAGGTTTCCTATCAATGAGGCATCCAAACGCCTTTCGATAGTGTTTTGTTTGATGCATTGGGTTAGAATGCCATATTTTAATTCGGCTTTCTGTTTAACTTCAGCATATGTTGGAGAACCCCAACTTGGCAAAATAACAAACACTAAACTATAATTGTCCCCCTTCAGATTTTCAAAAACTTTGTCCAAATTTATCCCACTTTGGCCTTTTTGTGGTTTTGTTGTGGTAATCTGTAATCAATAGAATAAAAATGTTAACTTCAGATATGCCCAGAAACTCCAAAGACTTCTTGTAGACAATCTCGGAATCTTAGGTTATTAGTATTTTCAAGGATTATGTGGACGGACCTTAATAATAGAAGGTTCTTCATCAAGTAACATATTCCGACTTCGGGCTTGTTGTTGTATCTGTAATTAATAAAGGATATTAGTATAAACTTCGGATATGTCACGAACCTAAAAAGACATCTCGCCTACGATCCTGTAAACCTAGGTTATTTGTATTTTCTAGGATTATGTGAACGGACCAAATCGATAGATCAACAGACAAAACAATTAATCTGATAAGAGTTGGAACTTGTATCTGTTGCTTGTGTAGAAGGTATATCCGTTCTAGTGGTCAGATCTTATTTCGTCGTTCTGATTAAGAATATTGTCGATCTTTGGTGACAATATTCTCAAAAAATTTTTCATAGTGTGAATTCACTCCACTATATAATGGATGATGATGGCAGACCGGTTCAACTGGAACGAAGTTTGTAGGAAAGGATTAATAATAATTACACTCAGCGAGATTCTACCCTTACTAAGTAGGTTAGCCCACGCACTAAGTAAGCATTTATTTTCTTTTAATTTCTTACTTTGAGGACATCATATAAACGAAAAGTGCAAAACCACATTATAGAAGTATTGACTATTATGCAAACTTATACGTTCGAAATTTCGCAAACAAATTATTATATTCCTTGCTTTTTGAATCGCAAATTCTACCAGAATATATTCTTGGGCTTAGATTAGTTGTTACCAACCCAGGGGTTGATTCCTAGCTCTTCACGTGTAAATCTAATATTCACGAATACCTTTCCGCATTTCGTAACTTAATATGCATTTGCTAGCATACTATAATAAACTTGGCGAGCGTGCCAATCGAATTGACGAATTCTAAGGTCCTCTCCATCGCAAGAGAACTTCAAAACAAATGCTTGTTCAACTTACCATTTCTGAAAGCCGCGCCAGCATATTATATTGCACGTCAGTATGTAAAATTGCCCACTTGTGCGGTGAACTTGGTTTAGTAGTATTTAAAAAAGAAATTCTTTCACTAATATGCCAGGATCCATTGCGTGGTTGAACCAGTGCTTTATTTAGGTATTCCAAGTTCGGTGACGGTAATATGCGAGTAGGAACCACTATAAAATGATGGCCAATTTTGACACCGAAACTCAGAATTGTCTCGTTATCGTTGTGTTGGAAATATCGTATCATATCTATAATCTTATTCTTTCTCTCATTAGTGGACGTAGCAGCGAACCTTATCATATTTTGCACTTGTTGTGAGCCGTCCTTTTTCTACAAAATTAAAACTACTTATTTCTATACATTATCTATTTTGGTTATTTTAGTTACATTGAGAGGTTGTCCCTCTGGAATCTCGCATAATTCCATCGGTAAATAAATTACCCTTGCGGTAGGCCCAACTTGAAGACACTGCAGTTGTGGGAACCTCAGAGGGTAATTACGCGAAGCGAAATATTTTTGAACTGTCATCTTCTTGCCTTCAGCACCCTCGCCCATAATAAATGTAAGGCTTGAGGCGGGAGACTCACTTATATCCACAACTTTGAAAGTACGAGGAAGTTGGCCAAACGAAGCCGGCGGTTTGTAAATCACATTAATACCTTTCAGGAACGATTTAATTGTCCTCAGCGAAAATGGCTCAATTTTTGTTCGTTCATCAACTCTTTGCTTGATTACGAAAGACTCCATATACTGAATTATAGACATTGCTTTCGGAAATGATTTATGCGAAATATCCACATTCAAAAAAGGTTGATCGCCGAGAATGGCAGCTTGGTATAAGCCTGTCCATGCCTCGTAGCCGTCGCCTAGATCGAAAGTCTTATCGGGCTTCTTGAAAAAAGAGCGTCCAGCACGCACTGCTCGATTGTGACATGGCGCTGAAAGTGCGACTTCCAGACATTGCAATGCTCGCATTGGTTTATCAAAGACACGTTCGGTATGGTAGCTGAAATTTCCAAAGAATTATTAATTCTTGGCACAACGTTCTCAAGTCGAGCTAGTAATACCTTCTTAGAGAGCATAATTCTATTTCAGAGTTTTCGGTTGGTTTCAGTTCAACATTAAATCTTAGTCTGCGGCCATTATCATTTTCTAACTATGATAATATTTATCAGCACCACTGAAAATCTGTGAATTTGTTATTTTGGGACTTACCTCAATCATTTCTTGTCTACCAACATGAGTCAGCTTGTCAACAGAATAGCAGTTGTTTCTTCCATCGTATGCTAGATAACTTCTTCCCAGAAATTTAACTCGAAACTGTTCTACAGCATTACGAAAAAACTTTTTGGGCCTATCAGGGTCTATTTTGACATCATAATGATACGCAATCGAAGGCATATTTGTCATATCAAAATCTAAGTAGTTAACGGAAACTTTCCCCGTTGTTCCAAGCGTTCCTCGCTTAATACCAGCAGATGAAACCGCTGATCCGGGTCGGAATATTTCAGGTTGACGTTGAATTTGATGTATTGAGGCTCCAGATCTTTGTTGTATTTTGACATAGTCAAGTTGATAGTGCTGCCCTTGAGCGTAGTCTCGCTGTTGTTGCTTACCTTGGTCAAAGCCAGGTTGCTTTTGGTTGCCGCCACCCTTTTGGGCTTGGTCCCGGCGATGCTGTTGTTGATTACCTCGACCATAGCCAGGATGCCTTTGCTGACCACCAATATTTTGACCTGGACTGACAGCTGGTCCTCGTACTTGTTGCGGTTGTTGACCATAACATTTCTGTCCTTGTTCAATAGTATAACCTCTTCCTTGACGTCCTTGTCCAGCCTGCTGCATTTGCTGTTGCTGCGATTGTGTTGCGTTACCTAGTCCTATTGGGTTACCACCCTTCCCTAGCATAACCCAAGCAGAGGAAGGCGCAGTTGGCTGCACCCATGCACTCTGAACAGGTTTAGCTCCTGAAGGTTGGAATAGACAATAATAAAATTGGAAAAAATATACATTTGTTATAACCAGGCCTTATGCAGATCAAAGATGACAGTACTCCAGAATTTGTTTGTGAGATATTAAAAACACATGTACATCAAACAGCATATATATGTGTGTAAAAGTGGCAACTTAAAGCAACTTACCAACTGCACCTTTCGAGGTTGTTGGTTGATCCTGCTTATCGTCTTTTCGCTGTAGGTCTGATGCGCCACCACCAGCTGGTGCGACACGAGAACCGGCTTGGGTGGGTGCTGCTCCTGAAGGCTTAGGGTTCTTATACTCTGTGCAAATAAATGCATCAATCGATTTTACGCTGTTACAACCCACACATTTTTTGTTACTTACTATTCTTGACCATTTTAAGTAAACTTTATGAAAATTTTTGTTTTAACTTTTTTATTCAGATCTCCCAGCACTAACTTATGTGAATTTTATACCTAAAATAGAAATTTAATATTAGCCTACTAAGCAAACTTTAATTTGACTATTTCATATATATTGTAGATATCAGTCGTCGACTACTACTCGTCGGGTGCAGTTAATGTACCAGCGATTCTAACCTGTTTTCAAAATTTACCGTTAATATTTGTGGAAACAAAATAGGCTACCGTTAGGTAGAAACAAAAACTTTCACTTCAAACAAAAATTTTGACTTATCGTCAAACTACAATAAAAAAATCCCTATTAGGGCTCAGGCCCGACAACAAACCATAATGAATAAACCACCAGACGTGAACAACCTGTTCACTACAACAACCAACACACTCACTCGGCAGGCAAATACATCGTCATCAGCAGAGCGGACAACACTAGCTTTGAGAATGTATCACCTTTCTTAATAAAAAAACTCATCGACTGCACGTGTGGAGGTGAAGTAGCTATGTGCAAAAAAACAAGAGCTGGCACTCTTCTTTTTAAAACAAAAAACCACACTCAAGCCATAAAACTTTGCAAACTATCCAAAATTGGTTAATTCTCAATAACTGCTACGGAATACAAGACCCTCAACTATACTAAAGGAGTTATATATTCTAATGATCTTAGAAATATACCTGAACAAGAAATACTGGAAGAGTTGAAATCTCAAAACATATCGGATATCTACAAAATTAAGAAACGACAAGACTCTCTTGTTGAAACTGGCCTCATCATCCTTACCTCCGCGGCTCACAGTTTACCAGAAAATGTGATGATTGGGTATGAAAGGGTACATGTTCGTCCATATATCCCCCTCCCTCTAAGATGTAAGAATTGCTTACGATTTTGTCACCCTACATCGATTTGCAAAAGCAATAAGAAATGCCCCAATTGTTTAGAAGAATCCCATACAACTGAAAATTAAACCTGCTTAACCCCGATATCCAAAGCAATCACTCTCCACTAGACAGAAAGTACCCGGCATTCATTAAACAACAAGAGATAACAGCAATAAAAGTTACGGAAAATGTGGATCATAAATCACCATTAAATATCCGCCACTCCCACCAGCTCACTCAATACTCCAAAGTAGCGACAAGCTACACCACAAGCGACAAGCAATACAAAGCTCACACCTGCTACTTTAACGATGGCAGAAATCGCCACGCCTGCAGCCACTCCCACCGCTTCAACATCAGAAGTACAACCCGAAATCAGGACTCCAACATCATATGACGACATCATGGACACTGACACGTAATCTGTCTCCGATCAAAGTGACAATTATTCAAAAATCCAACCTTCATCCGACCTTAAGCCAAAACCTCATATAAACTCCCTCTCATCAAAACTCAGTGCTAAATACAGAAATAAAGCTAAGAATAATACTAAACAAAATAACAAACTCAGTAAACCAAAAAAACCAAAACTCGACATCTAATCCTAATTCTATTCACTTAGGACCCTCTGGGGACGGCGATCCTCATGGGTGTGCTCAAGCCTTCATGGCTATTGCGCCCCCGCGGCGGTTGCCGTACTCACAGGCGTCTCTTCAACAATACCTAGCGCCCCTACCTGTTTATCTGATAATTGACAGGGGGTGCTCCAAACACCTATTCGCAACTGGTTACCCACCAGATAAACCTAATAAAATTATATATAAAAACTTTCCTAAACCCTTTCATTCATCATTCTAAAGGTCCTACAGTGGAACATTAATGATTGTATAAACAACTACAACCAGTTGCAAATTATAATCAAGCAACACAAGCCTCAAATCATCTGTCTCCAAGAAACCCATATACACTCACTACACAATATAACCATACCCTCCAACTTCACATTGTACCACCAGTACTGTTCCACTAACCCCTACGGAGGAGTCGCCATACTCATCCACAAGTCCATCCAACACCATCAAATTCCCCTTAACAATGACTTTGACGCCATAGCTTTTCTTATACACTCAAAAATCAAATTCAACATCATATCTGCATACATAGCGCCGAACAAATCTTTTAATATACAAAACTTACATAATATGTTTACCAACATAAGAAACCCTTCTCTAATAACAGGAGATAATAGCTGGTACAATAGTTGGGGACCTCGTACCAACAAAGCCAGAGGGAACATTCTCTTTAATTTCAACAATCAATCTCCTATTTCACTTTTAAACAATAGCTCTCCTAACCATTGCAGCACCCACCACACATTTACACACATAGACCTCTCCTTTGCCTCACCAATCCTTTCTTTAGATTCCAAATAGCACACAGACCCACTCCTATACGGCAGTGACCACTTCCCAATATATATAGATCTCTTCCATCCTAACCCCCCCCAATACCTCTTCATATAGGCCAAAATTCCTCACTAGTAAAGCAAACTGGCCACTGTTTGAGCAACTTACAAATAAGTTTAACTCTGAGAAACCAATAAGCAACAATTTAAATAAAGAAGCAGCCAACATTGTTAAGATAATCCTTCAATGTGGAAATCAAGCTATTCCCCAAATCACTCCACAATCCAATCATAAGTTCAATATCCCCTGGTGGGATCCCACTTTGCAGAAACTAAAGAATAAAAAAAAACTCAGAGAAACGCTCCATAAATTATGGAGAATAGGTCCTAAAATGATCAATTATGGATCTAACTTTCTCTCAAACAGAAAACTGAGTACTCTCTGTCTGCACCCCAATCTCTAGAAAATGACGTACCCCAGGGTTCACCCTTATCAGTCATTCTCTTTGTTATAGCGTATAACAAACTCAACAGAATAATTCGATTACATAAAACCTTTGACTTTACTGCTTACGCCGACGACTACACAATTATAAAAAAGATCAACAAAAAATCCAACACACTAAACATAAATCACCTCTTCACCGACATCATATCTTGGTGTGACTATTCAGGCGCATCCATGTCTGTCCCCAAATGTAAACACTTGCACATCTGCCGTAAAAAACTATGCTCCTTCCATCTACAATCAGACATATTCGCTCTTGATAATGTAGACTCATTAAAAATCATTGGAATCACGATCACAAACAAGTACAGATGAAACAAACACATAGGCAATATTATACTTATGTTAGCCAAACGACTCAACATAATAAAATGCTTGTCAAGCACCAAATTAAATTGCAGCACTGTCAAAATCATCCACGTAATCAAGAGTATAATTATGTCTAAAATTGACTTTGGATTACAACTCTATGGGAGTGCCCCAAAATCTTCATTACGCAATCTTAAAACCTTATACCACACTGCCCTCAGACTTGCTTTTGGGGTCTTACGTTCTACCACAATCAACAACCTTCTCTACGAAGCTAACTTAATGCCGATAGAATCAAGAAGCTGTTTCAAGAATACCTCTTGAAACAGCTAAACTTTTCAAAATTATTATGACCTCCGAACACTCACCTGTCGAAAACATTTTCAACAAAATTAGAAAATCAAAAAACAGCCAAAAATCCCCTCAACTCTACATAACATAATCGAGCAAAGTAAGAATCTGTTCCTTCAAATTGTTCCTATTAAATCAAATAAGCAAGTTTCCCCTCCCTGGTCCTTCAACAACTGTCTATACCTAACTCTCCACACCTCCAACAAAGCTGACACCCCATCAGTTATTTACAATCAAAAATTCCTACAATCGCAACACTCCCTTAGTTCCTATAAATTCTTGTTCACAGATGGCTCAAAATTTAACACCATAAGTCGTCACCTTCTTCCCGACTTCTCTTCCATATTTACAGCTGAAATATCGGCCATACTTTCAACTTGTCAACACGCTCAAAACAACAAAGGCAAATTTGCCATATGTACAGATTCGTTATCCTCAATAAAAGCCTTTGCCAATACCAATAATCAAAATTTCTACTCATCATCGATTAGAAACATTATTTCATCCAACAGCCCGAAAATCATAATAATATGGGTTCCTGGCCTCCTGGCCATTGCAAAATAACAGGCAACGAACTAGCAGATAAGACCGCTAAAGAGGCCCACCTATATACCTTAATTTATGAATTTAATAAAAACTTAGCAGACCTTAAAAATATCTTAAAAATACTTGTAACTTGCACATAAATGTACGCACTACAGAACCTTCAACAGGAACAAAATATCCATACAACACTACATTCTCCAAAGCAAAAAATATCCTGGTCGGTTCGTAATTACTAAATTCTTAAGGCTTCGCTTAGGACACACACAAATCTTACCAATAGTCACACTCTTAAAAATACCCCCGCCAATTTGTCAGTCATGCAACGTTAACCTAATCGTCTCTCACATCCTTACGGATTGTCCGACATATCAACCAAATAGAATAAAATCCTCGATCCCAGTCCTCTAGAAATTATTGCTGAACCCTCCCCTCATCACATATTACAGTTAATAGGTTTTCTTAAATCTACAAACCTATTCCATCAAATTTAATTATAAGTCTATAAATATTTTTATAAAGCAA
>JAWNKX010000396.1:0-21115 GCA_035041755.1 Cacoxenus indagator
GCTACGCCATACAAATTTAGGGCACTACTGCTGACTACAACATCAGAAGAGTGCACGCGTGTCAGAGCAAGGCTCTCAGTAGATTTACGGGCGCCCCTTGGTACGTCCGGAACACCAAGCTGCACAGGGATCTTGCTGTGCCAACTGCTATGGAGGTGATTAATTCTCACAGCTGCCGCTATCACCACAGACTTTTATCGCACCCAAATCCGCTGGCGTCCTCCTTCACCCGTATCTCAACAAGGCGTAGACTGAAGAGGCTACATCCGCATGACCTCCCCCTAAGAAGGAATCAGCCTTCTATATCATTGCCTTTTCGGCGCAATTAGTATCATTCTTAATTTAGTCTAAGTCTAATTTTTTTTTCACGTCATTATGTTTTTTTAATCCGAAAATGTTTTATGCAGTTTACTGCGATAAATGTTATAATCTAATTATAAAAAAAAAAAAGTATATCGTCACACTATGCAGAGATCACAAAGAGCAGTTTAGGCTCGGATGTTACGAGAATATCAAGAGATAAAAATTTTATATTATTTGAATAGATTATTATATTTGTCACTTTTGTTATTCTCGATCACATTGAAAGCTACACTATAAAAATAAGCTGTTTTTTATAATAGTAACAATTTTCATCATTTTTCAAAAAGATTGCATAAATTCAGCAAATCACGTTGTTCTCTATTTCAGCAGTGTGTTAATAGTGTGCGAAATATTTTGACATCACCTGATGAGGAGACGTTAAAAAGCGGCAATAAATAGGGTAAAAGGTTTTCTAATTGAGCAACTCTATAAAAAAATCCAATGAAAATGAAACTGTCTATTAAAATCTATTAAAATCTATTTATTCATTTAATAGAGTGCATAGAATAGAGCGGTAAATACGATGACTGGGAGCAAATCACAAATATATCTGGGTAGCACTACTGACTGTTAGGAGTATTTTCCCCTTAACCGCATACCAACACACTCAACAACACACTATTTATGAGTGGTCATCACATCGAATTTAAAAGGAGTATACTTCGAGTCACCAAAATATGCTTTATTGCAGTTCCTGGTATGCATGCAAAAACACAAATATTCACACGTAAAAATCAATTACAAATTATTTAATAATTGTTGTTCTCACGAATCCATTTTCTCGTTTTCGCTTCCTTGACAGACGATATAAACTAAAATAAAAAAGATTAGGAATGAACAAATTTTAAGAATATTGATTTGGTTCACAAAATATGGGATGGTGCAGCAAGTCACTGTGATAAACTTCCTTTGAATTCGGATAAACTATTAAAAATAATCTTGCCATTCATCCTTCAGGATAAAGTTACATCATATGATTTTAAGGTCATTATATACTATAATCCTAAGAATCACTTTCTGAGTAGTGAAGTCATCATTTTAGCTAAAGCGTGCAATTGATTGAATTTAACTATATTAAGGCTTTATGGTTTAAAGAAGTTTTGTGAGAGTAACTCCTTTTCAATTTCACTGATTTCGAGTTTCAAACATTCACATGGTATCATTCGTTTCATTAAAAGTCTATCTCAACTTGATCAATCCCTGCATTCTTGTACACATAACAAAGCTTCAATGTCTACAAGTCATTTTTTGTTAATGTATTTTTTATGATGGTTTTACGCCTACAACCATTCCCCCAGTTGGTACGCTTCTTTACATTATTGCCTTTACTTTTACTTATTACCTTTACTGACCGTCATTTTATGGATGACAGATTCACGTGCTTATAAAATAATCCTGAACTTTTGGCCACGTTCTATAAAGGACAACAGCTACATAAAGTACAAGGACTGATTATACTTTTAAGTGAGAGGAGAGGGTAGTCACTCATTATTTTTTCGCTCTTTTCTGTTTTTTTGACGTTTATTTGCAAAAGCGACGCTGCGTTTGCGACACCGACCAGACTTATTTTCATTCACTTGTGAATAGCATAGGGAACAACGGAGAGAACGAGGACAAATCAGAACCATTTCAAATCCGCTTAACTATGACATTTTTATAGTTATTATGCCTAAAGCATTTCATTGTAATGCAAATACTTCAGATTATACGTATTTGGCACTAAGTATTGTTCATCTCGATAGATGAGTCATACCATTTCTTAGTTGGATAGTTGTATTATAAAACAGAGTAATTTGCTATAAGCATATTCGACAACAAATGCAGGTGAACTAGGCGTAATATTAACAGAAATACGTTGCACTTCTAGCCGCTTGGCTATTAAGAAAAGATATGTGGCACTTCGCTTCACTATAAAGGTATATAACACGATTGACCATGTTTATGTCCTTCCACGCTACAACGCGCTAGTAACTTAATAGAGTTTTGGACGAATGCAAACATTCCCAAATACATTCGAAAATCCATGAATTAATTGCTTGGATGTATTTCTAAGCGATGCACACTTGGTGCATTCGAAAAAGATTTTATTTTTGTTTATAAATTTTTTTTTTACATAAATTGAATAACACCTATATATGTATGGATGTACTATAAATAACGACATGTAAATAAAATTAGACTTATACTATGCTGATGACTACGACGCTTATGATTCTAAAGAGATCAAAGTTAAAGCAATGACTGAGAAGGCTACTAGTCCATTTTAGAGGGCGATTAGCCTTTTCAGTTTATGCCGCGTTGTGGTGCGACTTGTGTGATAGCGACTGCTGTGAGAATTAATCACCACCATAACCATTGGAAAGGAGAGGTCCCTGTACAGTATTCTGCGGACGTATCAACGGGCGCCGTGAATCTCCTGAGCGCCTTGTTCTGACACGTCTGCACTCTTTTGATGTTGTTGGGGGAAGAGGGGCCCATATGTGTATGGCTTAACGCCAAGCAGGTGCCACCACTTGCAGCGCTTGCAGGCGTACCTCCACCACCAATCAAAAGAAATAACAGAACACCCTCATCTTTGGCCATTGACCTTCACCAACTCAAATTACATATTATACCACTAACATCCTAACAGTTCTTCCCAGTGCAAAAAATAATACAAAACAAAGTATTTGACAGTTGACCTCATAAACAGTTGTCCCTTCTGAGCAATAACATAACATATTTGGTCATCGGCACTGCTTACTATTTACTGTCCCTTTTGCATTAAAAATAACGTTATTTATGTATGCTATAGATGTCGTCTTAGTTTAAGGTATTACCTATGTATTTAATTTCCACCATACAGAGACGATAGATAAAAGATGATATAACTGAAACAGTTATGGCAATGCATTCTCAGGAACGTTGGAAAAAAAATTGCCAAGCGACTTTCAAAGAGGATAATCCTTGTAAAGTTTTAAAATTATAAAATTTATGCAACAAACTTTAATTTAGGCAAGATGTTGGTGGAAAAATAACTTCCAACAATTTTATCGCTACATTTAAAAAGCGACATGTAAGTAATAATGCAATCTGGGAAAATCACATATCAAATAATGAACACGTCATTATAAAATCAGCTGTGTTAGCGTAAATAAAACGAGTGCGTAAACAGAAAATTCTGCAGCGAAGTCACATAAGAAACTTGTGCACATTATGAAGAAGGTACTTAATCAGAACGATTAGTTAGAACATTTTGTTCGGGAAGAAATCTTATTGATCGCATTTCAATTTGCAAAATGTTACTGAAACTGAATGATTTTGATCCTTCTCTGTCCAAATTTATAACATACGACAATAATAACGAGCCTAACCAAAAGCCAAAAATAAAGCCAAACCATTGAAAAACTGACGTTATCTACGAGGATGTTGTTGCTGTGCATTTGGTGAAATTGCAAGGGCCATGTGCATAATGAGCGTTTCCCATCTAGGTAAACTTTGAATTCAAAACCCTATTTTCAAAAAATAACAAGAGTAAGCATTGAAGGAAAAACGGCTGTAAATCTATTTGAGAAAAATTGAAGAAACTCGGCTGCGAATTTCTAAGGCACCCAGCATATAGTACGGAACTAGCACCATCCGATCACCATTAATTTCGTTACACACAGATTTATCTAAGAATGAATTCCTAACGGCTGCAAAACGATGTTGCGATAGTTTTTGATCAGAAACCCCAGAATTTCTACAAACAGGAAACAATGGTTATACCCGAACGACGTAAAAGTGTATAGAGCTAGAAGGAGACTAAAAAAAATATTTTTTTTTTCCTACGGATTTATTGATAGATCCAAGTGCTTTATTAAGCTAAAGATAGATCCGGAGTCGCTTAAAGTTTTTAGTTCGCCCCCTGCCGCTGGTACTTTCTCATTATAATTTTTATTCATTACACTCACATCAACTCTGATCACGAAATAAAATATTATACTTTTAAAAAAAATCGGGTTGTGTGTTTTCTTAAAAAATTCAAAGATAATTGGAACAAAGGTGGCATAAGGCAATGTCTTCTTGGAACACAAATACAGTGGATTCTCGTTAACTCGAACCTCGTTAAGTCGAAATCTTAAGGATGTCGAAAAAAGTTCAATTTCCTTCTGCTGAAACCCAATTTACGGTACCTCGAATTATTTAGCCTTTGTAACTCGAACAAAATGTCATTTCCCTGCGAGATAGAATAGGGCATTTTCATATTCTATAACTCGAATTTCAAAAATCAGACTCTGTAAGTCGAAATTCGTAAAATATGATCTCGTCTTATTTGGGTATGAGTGTGTACGACCTAGTCTTATTTATCCTAGCTCATAGGTTTAAGTTGCTATTTAGTATTAAGAAATGGTGTCGTGTGCAAAACAAACAATTGATTATATGCTAACTGTGCAAAACAAAACAATTGATTATATGCTAACTGCGACTGGAACACTAACTGACGCTGAAATCATTGATATAGTTAATCAAAAATTAGATAACGATGAGGTTAATGAAAATGACTTTAATGATACTGATCCAGGAGATGTTGAACCAATAATATCGAATAAACAAGCCACCAGAGCAACAAATAATACACTACGACCTACGTTGAGAGATGTAATGGTATCGAGGATCACCTATTCGGTTCATTGTTCGAACTTGAAAAAGTAATTGATAAAAAATATATATAATTGATTCTTTAAACCAAAAGATTATAACATATTTTTATTAGTTAATTAGTTTCAAGAAATAAGTCTAATATTTTTTTATTTGATTATTATTGTTTAAGTAATCAAATCATATGGCTGGCATATTGAAATTATTGAAATTAGGCAAATAAAAAGGCGAGACAATCATTCCATGGCTTTCTAACATTTCGATGACTTTCTTAAAGAAAGATATGGAAGCAATGTGAAGTGTAATTCATGTAATTTGGTCATCGTACCCAAAGACATGTGATACGGTGAATCTTGGTGAAAGGTGACTTTATTTTTTTGGTTCGTCGAATTGATTGCCTTGCCTTTTTCAAGCTAGTCAAATAAAAAAATAGAGCGCGCATCCAAAAACACCAAAACCTTGGCAATATAAAAGAGTGGTTTCAGAAAATAGGAATCCCTACGAGCGGTACTAAGACCAGCTTGGTTACACGTCTACAAGCGATTAACCCACAAGGAAGGGGACTGTGTCCGGTAAAACAATAATAGCGTTACAGCAAGAAAGAGGACTGTGTCTGGTAAGACAAATGGTAGTAGAAATTGGGAGGCAAGTAAACGTTATAGAGCGAAGAGACTACTCACCATCAATTGTTTATTGGGTTAGCTAGTCGACCTTAAGTGTAACTACACCTCTATATGACTCTGTCTCTTTTGCAATTGCATGTAGATGTGCAGTCATAGCATTGGTTAAAGCTCTTTGTATGCTTTCGCCTTTGATTTAGGAGGCAAAAACTGGCCGGATTTGTCCCCACCTCCGATACGTAAGTGCTGGCAGCACGTGATCCCACAAGATTTCCATATGGAGCTAGAGGCCACATCAGTTTCCTGGAGTTTGCCATCTATCGAGGGGTCTCCCATTGAAAAGTGCAAATAGAGAAGCGTGCGGATCTCAGCTCAGGTGGGTGCTGAGGCTCACCAAGTGACATCCCGGCCAACTAGGCCTGATAATGCCTCCTATAAAATTTCACCAGAGCTGACTCAACTTCTGAAGACTAAACGCAGGCTGCGGAAAAAATATATCAAGTCTCACCATCCTCTTGGCAAAGCTAACTGGCATAGAGCCGCTTACCAGTTGTCTAATGCGCTAATCATCCATAGGGCTCAGTACTTCGACTTCTGGCTGCAGTCTACCGGCAGCAGTGCTAATGCCCCCTTTTCGCTATGGAAAGCTAAATTATGTGTGAAACGGCAACCGATGTGAACGACTCCTCTTAAAGACGCGAATGAAAACTGATGTCGCTCCGACTCACATCAGGCCAATGTTTTTGCCGCTCACCTGCCCGAAAGGTTCCAGCCACCTGGCAAAACCATGTGACGTCCAGGACAACAACGGCGTGCTGGGGGCACTACTGCAAATTGACTTTCCTGTTCGCACATTCCTGCCAACCAGGTGGCCTGCACCATGCAACACCTAAGCAATAACAAGGCCCCTGGACTCGACCGAATATGCAATCGAAAGCTTAAGGTGCTGCCGGAGAATGCATTGGTCTTAACAACGTTGACATTTAACGCTATCCTAAGGGCGCGGTATTTTCCTACCGCCTGGAAGTTCGCGGTTATTACAATGATAAATAAGCCTGGTAAGCCGGAGCACTGCCCAGAATCGTACCGGCCAATTCTGACTTCACCTGCCTTCTATCTCTAAAGTGTAGGAAAGCCTATTTGTGAAAAGGCTCACTGAAATCATCGACTCTCGGAAGATCATTCCGGGTCATCAGTTCGGCTTCCGGGCAGGTGAATGCAGTATAGAGCAACTGTACAGGGTAGTGAATCACATTTTGAAGGCGTTTGATTCATGGACATTGAACAAGCGCTCGACAGAGTCTGGCATTCCGGACTCCTAGCCAAGATTAAGTACGCTCTTCTATGTCCATATTTGGAACTAGTTACGTCCTACCTAAAGGACCACACTTTCTGTGTCAAATCACGGTTGGCACTCTCAGATGTCTATCCGGTACCAGCAGGTGTTCCACAAGGTAGCGTACTGGGGCCCTGCCTTTCTCCCTATACGCAGCCGACATCCCGGCCCTAGACGCCGAAGTGATGGACATTAACACCAATAAAATGCTGGTAGAATCGTTTGATGACGACGTCAACATCCTTTACAACTTTGCATGTGAGTATGAAGCCGCAGACGGTATACAGGAATACACCCATGTTTTTGGTGAGTGGATGATGGTGGGTTGGTGATGAGTGGCGGAACATCAAAATTAACTCGACAAAGTGCAAAAACGTGGCCATTTGGCCATACTTGGGACCCAAGACTTCTTTCCAAGCGCATATAACCAGGGTGATTCAGTGCAGTCGACTCAAGGTATCCAAACTATACTAGCTCCTAAACAAAAAGAGCAAGCTCAGCCTACGCAACAAACGTACAGTGTATCAACAAATTGTTGCTCCGGTTTGGAGGTACGAAAATTTGGGGTGCTGATTCCAGGGCTCAGATTAGAAACCCGGCAAACTAAAAACTTACGCATGATCACTGGGTTCTTCTGGTACGTGAAGAACTCGACATTGCACAAAGACTTAGAAGTGGAATACGCAAAGAACATCATTGTTTCATTCAAGTGCAAGTACAATGACCAGCTGCGGTCACATAGCAACCGTCTCGCCAGAGAGCTGTCCACTACGCATCACAAGCCTTAAGAGAAACGACTACGGAAGGCTTCTCCACTGCAGCAGGCGGCGCCTGAACCGTAGACTAACCAGCATCGACCGTACTCCACGGTTGACATAACCACGTATTGTCGTTAATTGTCATTTATATGTTGTAAAAATTATGTTTGCAAAATACTCGGTAATAATAAGGCAGCCACAAAGTGCATTGTATGGCACTAATTTCAAAAGAGATTAATCCATTAAATAATACAACTTTTTTCGATTAATATGAATAAAATGGAAATAGATTTGAAAGTATAATATTTGATTTTATATATAACATATGATTTTAAAAATCTAAGATATAAATATGTTATATATGATAATGTATAATATGATATGAATATTTAATAAGTCCACGATTCAATACTGTCTACGGACGCCATTCAACTTTCATTAAAGTATGTAATTCCCATTGATTAATATATTAAAATAGATTAATATAATTACCATTGATTAATATCTATATTTTTAGATATTTTCTATTCTATTTTCTAATCTATATTTTTTTTATATAAATACCTACACAAACTTCATTTGATTTAAAGACTTTGCTTGCGGTTAAACAAAATACATTGGATTACTTTTCATCAAGGTAAGACTGACTTGGCGTCGTCTGTATTCCGTTTTTAGGTCTGTAAAGCGTGTATTGCTGCAATAAAAAATATAAAAAAATTAACACACAAAATGTAAGGATTAAATTTAAATTGAATATTGTCTATGGTATTTACCCCTCCAGATAGACACGTCCACGATAAGCGACCAAATGCGCGAGGTATGCTGGAGCCGGATAGGAAACCACACGATTGCATCGTGGAAAAATGTGACAAAGGTTGTATGTTAGTTTCTGAATACGATCGATGTCGAAATTGGCAGAGTTCTCGATGACGTTGTATCGAGTTGGTTTTGCAGTGCCCTGAATGGATTGATGGCTGACCATAAAGAACTGCATTTCGTTTGGATGCACGATCACGCGATCGACAACAGTGCCTGGCGTAACATTATTAAATTTATTTTGGGGAGTTGGCTCGCCATCCGGGAAGAAGCGAGTGTGATGGCGCTTCACGACAATAATACAAGTCAAGCTTGGCTTAATCTTGAGCTGTTTTGAGAAAGTGGAAGATTAATTTATATTTGTATCGCCGTTCGATGTCGAACATTATTTACCCGAGCGCATGCCACATTGATACCCTTCAATTCGTTGTTTTTAACAATTGGGAACTGTCCATCAGAAACACCATCGCGATAGTAAATTATATGCTTTGGATAACTTTTCTGATGTTCGTAGTAAACACGAAGATGTTCAAGTACAATCGATTCCATGTCTTCAATGTTTTCGACCGCCGCTGCTTGCAGGCGATATTGCATATTATAAGTTGCGCCGAAGCGATCGTGGGATGCGGCCACACCAACAACGCTCGGTATATACCTCTGATCCGGCGATGGATGGGTAACATCTGCACCCAAATACATTACATTGTCCAAACCTATATGTGATGAATTCTCTATTTTGTGATTTGTGCCGTTTAATTTCGAGTTCACCTTCAGCAAAAGGTTTCCTATCAATGAGGCATCCAAACGCCTTTCGATAGTGTTTTGCTTGATGCATTGGGTTAGAATGCCATATTTTAATTCGGCTTTCTGTTTAACTTCAGCATATGTTGGAGAACCCCAACTTGGCAAAATAACAAACACTAAACTATAATTGTCCCCCTTCAGATTTTCAAAAACTTTGTCCAAATTTATCCCACTTTGGCCTTTTTGTGGTTTTGTTGTGGTAATCTGTAATCAATAGAATAAAAATGTTAACTTCAGATATGCCCAGAAACTCCAAAGACTTCTTGTAGACAATCTCGGAATCTTAGGTTATTAGTATTTTCAAGGATTATGTGGACGTACCTTAATAATAGAAGGTTCTTCATCAAGTAACATATTCCGACTTCGGGCTTGTTGTTGTATCTGTAATTAATAAAGGATATTAGTATAAACTTCGGATATGTCACGAACCTAAAAAGACATCTCGCCTACGATCCTGTAAACCTAGGTTATTTGTATTTTCTAGGATTATGTGAACGGACCAAATCGATAGATCAACAGACAAAACAATTAATCTGATAAGAGTTGGAACTTGTATCTGTTGCTTGTGTAGAAGGTATATCCGTTCTAGTGGTCAGATCTTATTTCGTCGTTCTGATTAAGAATATTGTCGATCTTTGGTGACAATATTCTCAAAAAATTTTTCATAGTGTGAATTCACTCCACTATATAATGGATGATGATGGCAGACCGGTTCAACTGGAACGAAGTTTGTAGGAAAGGATTAATAATAATTACACTCAGCGAGATTCTACCCTTACTAAGTAGGTTAGCCCACGCACTAAGTAAGCATTTATTTTCTTTTAATTTCTTACTTTGAGGACATCATATAAACGAAAAGTGCAAAACCACATTATAGAAGTATTGACTATTATGCAAACTTATACGTTCGAAATTTCGCAAACAAATTATTATATTCCTTGCTTTTTGAATCGCAAATTCTACCAGAATATATTCTTGGGCTTAGATTACTGAGTTGTTACCAACCCAGGGGTTGATTCCTAGCTCTTCACGTGTAAATCTAATATTCACGAATACCTTTCCGCATTTCGTAACTTAATATGCATTTGCTAGCATACTATAATAAACTTGGCGAGCGTGCCAATCGAATTGACGAATTCTAAGGTCCTCTCCATCGCAAGAGAACTTCAAAACAAATGCTTGTTCAACTTACCATTTCTGAAAGCCGCGCCAGCATATTATATTGCACGTCAGTATGTAAAATTGCCCACTTGTGCGGTGAACTTGGTTTAGTAGTATTTAAAAAAGAAATTCTTTCACTAATATGCCAGGATCCATTGCGTGGTTGAACCAGTACTTTATTTAGGTATTCCAAGTTCGGTGACGGTAATATGCGAGTAGGAACCACTATAAAATGATGGCCAATTTTGACACCGAAACTCAGAATTGTCTCGTTATCGTTGTGTTGGAAATATCGTATCATATCTATAATCTTATTCTTTCTCTCATTAGTGGACGTAGCAGCGAACCTTATCATATTTTGCACTTGTTGTGAGCCGTCCTTTTTCTACAAAATTAAAACTACTTATTTCTATACATTATCTATTTTGGTTATTTTAGTTACATTGAGAGGTTGTCCCTCTGGAATCTCGCATAATTCCATCGGTAAATAAATTACCCTTGCGGTAGGCCCAACTTGAAGACACTGCAGTTGTGGGAACCTCAGAGGGTAATTACGCGAAGCGAAATATTTTTGAACTGTCATCTTCTTGCCTTCAGCACCCTCGCCCATAATAAATGTAAGGCTTGAGGCGGGAGACTCACTTATATCCACAACTTTGAAAGTACGAGGAAGTTGGCCAAACGAAGCCGGCGGTTTGTAAATCACATTAATACCTTTCAGGAACGATTTAATTGTCCTCAGCGAAAATGGCTCAATTTTTGTTCGTTCATCAACTCTTTGCTTGATTACGAAAGACTCCATATACTGAATTATAGACATTGCTTTCGGAAATGATTTATGCGAAATATCCACATTCAAAAAAGGTTGATCGCCGAGAATGGCAGCTTGGTATAAGCCTGTCCATGCCTCGTAGCCGTCGCCTAGATCGAAAGTCTTATCGGGCTTCTTGAAAAAAGAGCGTCCAGCACGCACTGCTCGATTGTGACATGGCGCTGAAAGTGCGACTTCCAGACATTGCAATGCTCGCATTGGTTTATCAAAGACACGTTCGGTATGGTAGCTGAAATTTCCAAAGAATTATTAATTCTTGGCACAACGTTCTCAAGTCGAGCTAGTAATACCTTCTTAGAGAGCATAATTCTATTTCAGAGTTTTCGGTTGGTTTCAGTTCAACATTAAATCTTAGTCTGCGGCCATTATCATTTTCTAACTATGATAATATTTATCAGCACCACTGAAAATCTGTGAATTTGTTATTTTGGGACTTACCTCAATCATTTCTTGTCTACCAACATGAGTCAGCTTGTCAACAGAATAGCAGTTGTTTCTTCCATCGTATGCTAGATAACTTCTTCCCAGAAATTTAACTCGAAACTGTTCTACAGCATTACGAAAAAACTTTTTGGGCCTATCAGGGTCTATTTTGACATCATAATGATACGCAATCGAAGGCATATTTGTCATATCAAAATCTAAGTAGTTAACGGAAACTTTCCCCGTTGTTCCAAGCGTTCCTCGCTTAATACCAGCAGATGAAACCGCTGATCCGGGTCGGAATATTTCAGGTTGACGTTGAATTTGATGTATTGAGGCTCCAGATCTTTGTTGTATTTTGACATAGTCAAGTTGATAGTGCTGCCCTTGAGCGTAGTCTCGCTGTTGTTGCTTACCTTGGTCAAAGCCAGGTTGCTTTTGGTTGCCGCCACCCTTTTGGGCTTGGTCCCGGCGATGCTGTTGTTGATTACCTCGACCATAGCCAGGATGCCTTTGCTGACCACCAATATTTTGACCTGGACTGACAGCTGGTCCTCGTATTTGTTGCGGTTGTTGACCATAACATTTCAGTCCTTGTTCAATAGTATAACCTCTTCCTTGACGTCCTTGTCCAGCCTGCTGCATTTGCTGTTGCTGCGATTGTGTTGCGTTACCTAGTCCTATTGGGTTACCACCCTTCCCTAGCATAACCCAAGCAGAGGAAGGCGCAGTTGGCTGCACCCATGCACTCTGAACAGGTTTAGCTCCTGAAGGTTGGAATAGACAATAATAAAATTGGAAAAAATATACATTTGTTATAACCAGGCCTTATGCAGATCAAAGATGACAGTACTCCAGAATTTGTTTGTGAGATATTAAAAACACATGTACATCAAACAGCATATATATGTGTGTAAAAGTGGCAACTTAAAGCAACTTACCAACTGCACCTTTCGAGGTTGTTGGTTGATCCTGCTTATCGTCTTTTCGCTGTAGGTCTGATGCGCCACCACCAGCTGGTGCGACACGAGAACCGGCTTGGGTGGGTGCTGCTCCTGAAGGCTTACGGTTCTTATACTCTGTGCAAATAAATGCATCAATCGATTTTACGCTGTTACAACCCACACATTTTTTGTTACTTACTATTCTTGACCATTTTAAGTAAACTTTATGAAAATTTTTGTTTTAACTTTTTTATTCAGATCTCCCAGCACTAACTTATGTGAATTTTATACCTAAAATAGAAATTTCATATTAGCCTACTAAGCAAACTTTAATTTGACTATTTCATATATATTGTAGATATCAGTCGTCGACTACTACTCGTCGGGTGCAGTTAATGTACCAAGCGATCGCTTCTAACCTGTTTTCAAAATTTACCGTTAATATTTGTGTAAACAAAATAGGCTACCGTTAGGTAGAAACAATAAACTTTCACTTCAAACAAAAATTTTGACTTATCGTCAAACTACAATAAAAAAATCCCTATAAGGGCTCAGGCCCGACAACAAACCATAATGAATAAACCACCAGACGTGAACAACCTGTTCACTACAACAACCAACACACTCACTCGGCAGGCAAATACATCGTCATCAGCAGAGCGGACAACACTAGCTTTGAGAATGTATCACCTTTCTTAATAAAAAAACTCATCGACTGCACGTGTGGAGGTGAAGTAGCTATGTGCAAAAAAACAAGAGCTGGCACTCTTCTTTTTAAAACAAAAAACCACACTCAAGCCATAAAACTTTGCAAACTATCCAAAATTGGTTAATTCTCAATAACTGCTACGGAACACAAGACCCTCAACTATACTAAAGGAGTTATATATTCTAATGATCTTAGAAATATACCTGAACAAGAAATACTGGAAGAGTTGAAATCTCAAAACATATCGGATATCTACAAAATTAAGAAACGACAAGACTCTCTTGTTGAAACTGGCCTCATCATCCTTACCTCCGGCTCACAGTTTACCAGAAAATGTGATGATTGGGTATGAAAGGGTACATGTTCGTCCATATATCACCCTCCCTCTAAGATGTAAGAATTGCTTACGATTTTGTCACCCTACATCGATTTGCAAAAGCAATAAGAAATGCCCCAATTGTTTAGAAGAATCCCATACAACTGAAAATTAAACCTGCTTAACCCCGATATCCAAAGCAATCACTCTCCACTAGACAGAAAGTACCCGGCATTCATTAAACAACAAGAGATAACAGCAATAAAAGTTACGGAAAATGTGGATCATAAATCACCATTAAAGATATACAATATCCGCCACTCCCACCAGCTCACTCAATACTCCAAAGTAGCGACAAGCTACACCACAAGCGACAAGCAATACAAAGCTCACACCTGCTACTTTAACGATGGCAGAAATCGCCATGCCTGCAGCCACTCCCACCGCTTGAACATCAGAAGTACAACCCGAAATCAGGACTCCAACATCATATGACGACATCATGGACACTGACACGGAATCTGTCTCCGATCAAAGTGACAATTATTCAAAAATCCAACCTTCATCCGACCTTAAGCCAAAACCTCATATAAACTCCCTCTTATCAAAACTCAGTGCTAAATACAGAAATAAAGCTAAGAATAATACTAAACAAAATAACAAACTCAGTAAACCAAAAAAACCAAAACTCGACATCTAATCCTAATTCTATTCACTTAGGACCCTCTGGGGACGGCGATCCTCATGGGTGTGCTCAAGCCTTCATGGCTATTGCGCCCCCGCGGCGGTTGCCGTACTCACAGGCGTCTCTTCAACAATCCCTAGCGCCCCTACCTGTTTATCTGATAATTGGCAGGGGGTGCTCCAAACACCTATTCGCAACTGGTTACCCACCAGATAAACCTAATAAAATTATATATAAAAACTTTCCTAAACCCTTTCATTCATCATTCTAAAGGTCCTACAGTGGAACATTAATGGTTGTATAAAGAACTACAACCAGTTGCAAATTATACTCAAGCAACACAAGCCTCAAATCATCTGTCTCTAAGAAACCCATATATACTCACTACACAATATAACCTCCAACTTCACATTGTACCACCAGAAGTGTTCCACTAACCCCTACGGAGGAGTCGCCATACTCATCCACAAGTCCATCCAACACCATCAAATTCCCCTTAACAATGACTTTGACGCCATAGCTTTTCTTATACACTCAAAAATCAAATTTAACATCATATCTGCATACATAGCGCCGAACAAATCTTTTAATATACAAAACTTACATAATATGTTTACCAACATAAGAAACCCTTCTCTAATAACAGGAGATTTTAATAGCTGGTACAATAGTTGGGGACCTCGTACCAACAATGCCAGAGGGAACATTCTCTTTAATTTCATCAATCTATTTCCTCTTTCACTTTTAAACAATAGCTCTACTAACCATTGCAGCACCCACCACACATTTACACACATAGACCTCTCCTTTGCCTCACCAATCCTTTCTTTAGATTCCAAATAGCACACAGACCCACTCCTATACGGCAGTGACCACTTCCCAATATATATAGATCTCTTCCATCCTAATAATTCGATTACATAAAACCTTTGACTTTACTGCTTACGCCGACGACTACACAATTATAAAAAAGATCAACAAAAAATCCAACACACTAAACATAAATCACCTCTTCACCGACATCATATCTTGGTGTGACTATTCAGGCGCATCCATGTCTGTCCCCAAATGTAAACACTTGCACATCTGCCGTAAAAAACTATGCTCCTTCCATCTACAATCAGACATATTCGCTCTTGATAATGTAGACTCATTAATAATCATTGGAATCACGATCACAAACAAGTACAGATGAAACAAACACATAGGCAATATTATACTTATGTTAGCCAAACGACTCAACATAATAAAATGCTTGTCAAGCACCAAATTAAATTGCAGCACTGTCAACATCATCCACGTAATCAAGAGTATAATTATGTCTAAAATTGACTTTGGATTACAACTCTATGGGAATGCCCCAAAATCTTCATTACGCAATCTTAAAACCTTATACCACACTGCCCTCAGACTTGCTTTTGGGGTCTTACGTTCTACCACAATCAACAACTTTCTCTACGAAGCTAACTTAATGCCGATAGAATCAAGAATACCTCTTGAAACAGCTAAACTCTTCAAAATTATTATGACCTCCGAACACTCACCTGTCGAAAACATTTTCAACAAAATTAGAAAATCAAAAAACAGCCAAAAATCCCCTCAACTCTACATAACATAATCAAGCAAAGTAAGAATCTGTTCCTTCAAATTGTTCCTATTAAATCAAATAAGCAAGTTTCCCCTCCCTGGTCCTTTAACAACTGTATATACCTAACTCTCCACACCTCCAACAAAGCTGACACCCCATCAGTTATTTACAATCAAAAATTCCTACAATCGCAACACTCCCTTAGTTCCTATAAATTCTTGTTCACAGATGGCTCAAAATTTAACACCATAAGTCGTCACCTTCTTCCCGACTTCTCTTCCATATTTACAGCTGAAATATCGGCCATACTTTCAACTTGTCAACACGCTCAAAAGAACAAAGGCAAATTTGCCATATGTACAGATTCGTTATCCTCAATAAAAGCCTTTGCCAATACCAATAATCAAAATTTCTACTCATCATCGATTAGAAACATTATTTCATCCAACAGCCCGAAAATCATAATAATATAGGTTCCTGGCCTCCTGGCCATTGCAAAATAACAGGCAACGAACTAGCTGATAAGACCGCTAAAGAGGCCCACCTATATACCTTAATTTATGAATTTAATAAAAACTTAGCAGACCTTAAAAAATATCTTAAAAATACTTGTAACTTGCACATAAATGTACGCACTACAGAACCTTCAACAGGAACAAAATATCCATACAACACTACATTCTCCAAAGCAAAAAATATCCTGGTCGGTTCGAAATTACTAAATTCTTAAGGCTTCGCTTAGGACACACATAAATCATACCAATAGTCACACTCTTAAAAATACCCCCGCCAACTTGTCAGTCATGCAACGTTAACCTAACCGTCTCTCACATCCTTACGGATTGTCCGACATATCAACCAAATAGAATAAAATCCTCGATCCCAGTCCTCTAGAAATTATTGCTGAACCCTCCCCTCATCACATATTACAATTAATAGGTTTTCTTAAATCTACAAACCTATTCCATCAAATTTAATTATAAGTCTATAAATATTTTTATAAAGCAAAACTACTTAATCAAATTTAATCGTAAGTTTACAAAACTGTTCACAAAAGATACATAAAATAAGCGTTTACATGTAGGTAAGCTTAAGTCCTTAGGTGCTATTGCTTCCTTAAAATTAGATCAAATACAATTTGTAATTGTGCTATAATTTGTTTAATAATAATAATAATAAAATATTGTCAATCGTTAAATAATTTTTCATAAATCCAGCTTGTTATTCATTAAGCTTATTATTTTTAGTAACCCAAGCTGTAAGACGCTCGTTCACAATTCCCATCAAAATTTGCTACTGTTTACAATATTTGTGAAGGTTTTTGCATTTTAAAAACTCGTCCGAAGCATTAAGAAAAAATCGGTATGCCACTCTGTCCTGCTCAGGGGCTTTGTTTACTTTGACTTTTGATAATATATTTTTAATTTCATGTACTTCAAACGGCTTATCCAAATTTTCATATATATACATATATGGAGCATAGTGGATTTCAATGGGGTACGGCACGGGTTAAGTCATTTTTTCAAATAACTTGCGAAATCCTCAGATGATAAGGCATAACTTTAATTTCCTTCACTAGCATCCACCAATCCTTACTGTTAGTCATATTATTTGCTCTGCGTTCTAAGCCTAATGGATATTGTTGTTTTTTTACATTGCACAATATTCCATAGTAATTTTTTGTTGATATATATCTTTCCTTGTCGAGTATACTTCCAGATTTTCATAGATTATTTAGAGCATCAAACGTCTTATCCCTAACTTTCTAGCTTTCTTGCATTGTGCCCATTTACTCTTATATTTATTTGGCATAGTGGTGTCGATGATTTGATTATTGCACATATGTCCGAAAGGTGTATATCAGATTTCTCCTGTTTTGTCGCATTTAGATGTACATATAAGTTAGACACAGATCTTTTTTTTCTGATTTTTCCATATCAGTTTGGATAAAAGGTTTATATTTCGAATTGGTGTAGCTATTGTGTCAATTTTTAGCGTTAGGTGGATGAACATGTGGTCTGACCATATTTTATCTTGAACAGCGAAATCCTCAACCAATGACAGAATATCCCAGGAAATTGCACATATATCGTTGACAGAGGAACCCACCGTGTATCGCCTTTAGTTCTACCATTAAGGATCAAAAGTCCATGGTCGTCACATAAGTTGAGCTGGTCTTTTCTATTAACAATTTGATCTTGTGAACACCTGCTTTCTGTTCCCGCTGTAAATGAAGTTAACACGAAGTCCATAGTCACTTGCTGCACCTGGCCGATTCTTACGTTTAGGTTACCCATTATTATGATATTGCTGTCACTACATTTGTTTGCGACTTCCCTAACCTTATTGAACTCTTGGTTCCAATTAACGCACATGAATTGGTATAATTGTGCATTTCATTGCGTGGGTTTTAAGTCTGATCGTAGTCAACTTATTACAGGTATCCCAATCATGTTGTACTCCTAACCTAACCAGATCTTTTTTGACGCCAAGAACTATTCCTCCTATTGCTCTTCCAAATCGACTGCTGCGCGATGCTTGTTGCAGGTGTGTGTCAAAATCATCGAATAAGGGGTGGTACTATTCAGTATGACATTGCTCAATATGTGTCTCTATTAATGCAAATATGTCGAAGCGTCTAATATAATTAAATAAGTCCTGATATAGATACTTGTTTTTTAGTCCGTGCACATTGTATGATATTATTTTTAATTTTCCGTATCTTTTCGTTTCATAAAAGTTAGATAACTGGTTTGGTCCATTAATATTGGTATTACTGATTTTGTTTATGGGATCAAGTTTTTTGACTTATAACTAGTGAGTGGGTAATCGAAATTTACATTTATGGAGTCAGCTCTGTCACCGTATATTTCTTTGATTACCGCCGGTGCATTTTTCTCTCCGCACTTAAGCAAATTCTTATCGTTAAACCTGAACCATTTCTGTCGGCATTTTCATTGTCGGCATCACAAACATTAACAGTTTGTTAGCCAACCTTGACACTGTGACCGAACCCGACCCGAATCATACATGCTGAAGGCATCTCCTAAAGAGGGTCTGAGAATCCTGCCCTCCACCAGTGATGCCTATCGTAGTATTATACGCCATTTTGAGCTGCAAAACATTACGTTCCATTCGTATCAGTTAAAAGATGAAAGAGCATACAGAATTGTTATTCGCGGCCTTCACCACTCAACCCTCGTCGAGAACATTAAACGAGAACTTCCTGACAAAGGTCATTCTGTACGCAACGTGCACAACCCAAAAAGCAGAACTGATGGTCATCCGCTCAACCTGTTTTTTGTGGACCTTGAGCCCAACGCCAGCAACAAAGGGACTTATGATATAACGAGTCTTTGCCATCAAATAGTTAAAATCGAGCCGCCTCATCCGTTCAAAGATGTACCTCAATGCCATCGCTGCCAGGAGTTCTCGCATACTAAGAGGTACTGTCGCAAACAATTTAAGTGCGTCAAATGTGGCGAAGCTCACGCCAAAACTTCTTGCACCAAAACACCTGATAAGCCACCTAAATGCGCACTTTGCGGCGAGGAGCACACTGCGAATTATAAAGGCTGCATTAAATACAAGGAAGCGATTGCCAGGAGAGTCCCGGCAAGACGCCCCGCACCAAGTGATTCTCCACACCATGAGATATCTGGCCACAATTCTGTGCCTAACAAGATTGTTGACGGGGTGTCGTACGCTGATGTATTTAAGAAATCGGTGTATCACCACCCGGCTTAATAGAAACTCCTACGTGAGCAGCAGAAGCTACGTCAGCAACAATAAAAATCAGTCCAACTGCCTATTCAACCTCACTCCGAGCCACAACAGTTACCAAGCAAGACATCTCTACTTTAGAGTCGTCAAAAGTCTCATCCGTTATCAAGTCAACGTAAAATCGCATTCCCCCAACCTGTTGGCAATAATGGATCGAATTGTCATAATTATCCCTCGCTCAGCATAGATAATACACAATCATTCTCATCTCCTGATCAGGTCGACCAATTATCGGTTGTGGTCTCCCGCCTGGACAGTCTTAACGAGAAATTTGATCTCCTGATTGAGATGCAGACCATGATGATGGAGATGCTCGCCGCCATATTGTCTAAAAATGAGCAGACCACACATGAACCTCGCCATATGGAATGCTGACGGCGTCCTTAATCACAGAAATGAGTTAGAAGTGTACATGGCGGTAAACTTGATTGATGTCATGCTAATTTCCGAAACGCATTTCTGCATTAGAACATACTTCAAAATTCAGGGATATGAAATCTATTCTGCTAATCATCCGGATGACAACCGTATGCGAGGGGGCGCCGCTTTACTCATCCGGTCATCCTTACGCCACCATCCGCTGGAAACCATTCGGGCTGACTCAATTCAAAGTGTCTCTGTCAGTATTCACACAACTCAAGGCATCCTGGTCATCGCAGCCATTATTGTCCTCCAGGACCCCAAATATCAGAGCAGCAGTTCGACACCTTCTTCAATCAACTCGGACCTAAATTCTTAGTCGGAGGGGATTGGAACACCAAACATCGACTTTGAGGGTCCAGACTTGCCACCTCAAGAGGCAATCAACTTCACAAGAGTATAATAAACTCTTCCAGAGAGGTTCTCGCCACCGGAGCACCCACCCTTTACCCATACGAATCCTCAAGGTTGCCCGACGCAGTAGACTTTGCTATATACAATGGCATTCATCCAACAACTCTGAACATTGCGTAGTCATCTGACCTTAGCTCAGACCACATCTCACTATTTATTTAACTTGGATTGATTCAAGATAGCATCGTATGCCAGTCCAGACTGCTCCCTCCCTACGCTAACATAACGGTCTTTCATCAGTGTCTAAACGAAAGGATCAACCTCAATATGGAAATCAATTCGGACAAGGATATAGATGATGCGGTTGACCTGTTCACCAAAAACATTCATGAGTCCGCCGAATTAGTCTCTTCATACCAATTCCCTTGTTCACCCAACCCACCTCAGGCTCTCTTAAAACCTGAGGTTCTGGAGTTGGTGAGATATAAACGCAGGCTACGACGTCACTATATGAGATCACGGAATGAATTTGACAAGGCGAGGAGGAGCGTAGCCCGAGAACTGAGGCATGTAATGCAAGCTG
>JAWNKX010000397.1:0-87120 GCA_035041755.1 Cacoxenus indagator
ACTAATATCATATATAATGTACAGAGTTTGACCCTTAATTTAAGGCCTTCTACTGAGAAGGAAAGAGAGATTGTAAATAAATTTTTCTTAAAGTTAATGTAAATATAATCAAGGAAAAAGAGGGAAAAAAAACCTTAAAATAGTGTTAGGAGTAAAACTTATAACTATCTTAACATTAGGCAACCAATACCGATAGACTAAGTGCGAACTTAGTTTTGGTGATGGTCGTTTGCGCAGGCTTGCGATATAATGGTTTTATTTAATTTATTTTATAAACATGCACTTAAGCATAAAAGTGCTAAAGTGGGCTTGCTGGAGCTTTGGTGACAATTTATGTGAGGTGATTTACAGGATGGAAGTTATTATTTAGTAATTGTATTTTGTCTTTAATCATTGAGATTCTAGCTTTTTGATGAAGGCGGGTGGTTGAATAAAAAAAGGGCAGATTTAGGATCATTTTTAAGATCTTGTTTTGAATTCTTTGAAGTTTGTTTATGTGGGTTTGTGCACAGTCTCCCCATACAACAGAACCGTATAAGATTAATGGTACAAATATTGATTTATATATTAGTAGTTTGTTTGGAATGGACAGGCCTGATTTACGATTTATTAGTGGATACAGAATGAATACCATCTTGTTTACTTTGTCAATAATTTTGTTGATATGTAAGTTAAATAACATTTTTGTATCTAAAAACAATCCGAGGTAACGGACGCAACTTTCCCAGCATATGTCCTGATTAACCAGACGCTAAATTTGAGGAGGGTGAAGAGCACGCCTTACGCTTTCTAGTAAAAAAGATACACTTTGCTTATCGTACAACCACCTTGATCATAAGACTGGAATAACTCAATGTTACAGTACAATACAAGTGTACTTACAATGCAAAGTGTATCTTTTTTACTAGAAAGCGTAAGGCGTGCTCTTTACCCTCCTCAAATTTACGTCTGGTTAACCAGGACATATGCTGGGAAAATTGCGTCCGTTACCTCGCATTGTTTTTAGATACAAAAATGTTATTTAACTTACATATCAACAAAATTATTGACAAAGTAAACAAGATGGTATTCATTCTGTATCCACTAATAAATCGTAAATCAGGCCTGTCCATTCCAAACAAACTACTAATATATAAATCAATATTTGTACCATTAATCTTATACGGTTCTGTTGTATGGGGAGACTGTGCACAAACCCACATAAACAAACTTCAAAGAATTCAAAACAAGATCTTAAAAATGATCCTAAATCTGCCCTTTTTTATTCAACCACCCGCCTTCATCAAAAAGCTAGAATCTCAATGATTAAAGACAAAATACAATTACTAAATAATAACTTCCATCCTGTAAATCACCTCACATAAATTGTCACCAAAGCTCCAGCAAGCCCACTTTAGCACTTTTATGCTTAAGTGCATGTTTATAAAATAAATTAAATAAAACCATTATATCGCAAGCCTGCGCAAACGACCATCACCAAAACTAAGTTCGCACTTAGTCTATCGGTATTGGTTGCCTAGTGTTAAGATAGTTATAAGTTTTACTCCTAACACTATTTTAAGGTTTTTTTCTCCTCTTTTTCCTTGATTATATTTACATTAACTTTAAGAAAAATTTATTTACAATCTCTCTTTCCTTCTCAGTAGAAGGCCTTAAATTAAGGGTCAAACTCTGTACATTATATATGATATTACATGCAATGTCGTCACAGGTTGTCTCCTTATCCAACCTGGAAACATGAGGATCCAGCACCTTCAAAATACATGGCACTGGAGTAGAGGCAGTATTGGACTGCGAAGAACTCTTAGGGGGAGACAAAGTACAGGAGGACCTACAGAAGATAAAGCGGAAGTTACAGTAGTAGGTCAGCGAATAGACGAAAATGAACAAGTAGTGGAGGGATAGTTGAAAGCGATGGATTAAGAAGTAGTAAAGAGGATAATGGTAGAAGGGGCTACTGGAGTTGGAGCGGGATGGGATGATTGGTTAGATATTGGAGAAAGTACAGAAGAATAAGTAGGTAAAGGTTGGGAAGAAGTGGAACAAGTTAGAGAAGTTGAAGCAGAAGTCACAGTAGTAGGTCATGGAATAGAGAAAGTCGAACAAGTAGTGGAGGGAAAGATAAAGGCTAGTGATGATGCAGATGCAAACTTCCCACCCAAATATATACAAAAAAAAAACACTTATATCAATCCAACCCATATCACACCAACCGGCTATCGGCGTCCGCTAGGTATTTAGAAGCCAATTTCACTATGGTAGAACTTGATGCTGCAATTCACACAGCAAAACGGAAGACTCCAGACTCGGATAGGATATCTTATCCCATGCTAAAAAACCTACCCTCACCACTCAAGAAGAAACTTCTCCACATTTACAATTGTATGCTGGATTCAGGTACCTATCTACACTCATGGAAATCTGTCATTGTTTTACCAATCCCTAAGCCCAAGAAAAGTCCACACCATATCAATAGTTTCCACCCTATCTCTCTTCTTTCCTGTCCAACAAAAATTATTGAAAAAATTGTCGCACGTAGGTTAATGTGGTTTATATCCCGGCACCATCTTATTTCCCATAACCAGGTTGGGTTTAAACAGCGACATAGCACAATGGACGCGTTATTGTGCATTCAACACTTCGCGTCCGACGCCCTTTCCTCAAAGAATCATGTCTCTATTTTAGCGACTGATTTTGAAAGGGCATTTGATAACGTGGGTCTGCATGCAGTGCTTAATCGACTTAAACTCTGGGGTATAGGTCCCAAACTTTATAACCTTATAAAGGCTTTTATGACCAACCGCACCTTTAGAGTTCGGGTCAATGACACCACATCCAATCTCCACAAAATGTTCAATGGGATCCCACAGGGCTCCCCACTTTCGGTGATTTTATTTGTTACAGTGTTTGAACAAATAAACACTATCTTCTCCAGGTATAAAGATATTAATGTATCGGTTTATGCTGACGATGCCGTCTTCTTCACCAAAATCAAAGACAACGACTCTGCAAGAGATAAATTCTCCTACAGTTTAAATGACTTGGAATCGTGGGGAATCTGGTCCGGAGCATCCCTCTCCAACGAAAAATGCCAACTTTTGCATATCTGCCGTAAGCACCGATGCAATTTTTCCGACATATATGTTAAAAACAAACGTATTAAAGTTGTTGATCACTTAAAAACTCTAAATATAACCTTGACTCGAAATTACTTTTTAAGCAACACTGTATCAACTTAAAAAAACAATAAGAATCTAGATTTAACATTATTAAATTTTTAAGCTCCAAATACTCCAGTGTCCACATAAATACCCTCATCAACATAACACGTGCCCTAATGCTCTCCAAAATCGATTATGGCCTGCCTATCTTTGGGTGGTGTTCCAAAGCTCATATAAGAAACATACAATCGCCCTATCATGCAGCTATACGGCGGTACATCGACGCTTTTCCTACCTCTCCTACTCCCCGCATTCATGTTGAAGCCGGATTACCATCCATTGTGGAAAGGATTGACGAAACAACTCTGCAACTCATCCCCAAGCTCTACACGACACCAAATCGTGTCCTTGCCAAGATCTTCGCTGACAGCTTTAAACAAAAACGGCTTTACAAAAGTGTCTCTACAATCCGGTGCTGCACCATGTTCTGTAAAAGTCTCACTCTACCGCCGCCAAAATTTTCCAACTTTATTAGTCCTTTTCCAGCCTGGACATGCAATCAGCCTAACCTCAACACCAGTCTGCACAGCTCTGCTAAAAACGATACTAGCAGCTCTGAACACCTGGCGCGTTTTCTATACGAGAAACAAAAACTCGGTGTAAAAACTTGGCTCTACATTGTCGCTGTCGTCGACAATATGGATACAATTGTTTCAGGGGGCCTACTACCCTCGTACAACTCCATCTTCACGGCAGAGGCCTTTGCTATATTAAAGGCGTGCCAATTTGCCATAAAGAATGGTGGTAAATTTGTAACTGCTCTGACAGCCTATCCTCTGTACTAGCCATACAAAATCCCGAACACAACGACTTTACTATTCGGGAAATCCGGAAATTTTGCACCCAACATCACAACAAAATCTTCATCTTCTGGTCTCCCAGCCACCAGGGGATGCTCAGGAATGAACGCGCCGACAGGGCAGCTCGACTCATCATCAACGCCCCAACACACTACTTTACACCCACCAGCACAAAAGACCTATAAAACTCGTTTGCCGCGACCTACGTACTAAGAAATTGTTCGAATGGACCCAGTTCCACCACCGGTACTCGGCCCAACATGTTCCAAAATCTGTCTTCCATCCAACTCAACTCGACGCGCGTGCCGGTGTTTCATCCGCCTACGTATAGGTCACACACGGGACACGCATCAACACCTGCTCAACGGATCGGTCTGTCCACCTTTCTCTCTCTGTGGGAATGACCTCACCTTGGACCATCTTCTTAACGTCTACCAATACTTGGAGAGCACTAGGGTATCCCTCTTTGGCTACCAAGTCCCATCCAATCGTTTAACAACTGCCTCCCCACAAAACATTTCCAACATATATAATTTAATATTAAAAATACTGTTATAGAATCGCGAGTCAAAGGCCCTAGCAGCTAGTTACTCGTGAAATTAATATTAAATTTAGTATTTGTATATATTAGGTTTGATCTTGTAAATAAATAAATAAATAAAGAAATGCGACTGCTGACTTACTCGCATACTACTTATACCCCTCCCTTTTCATAGAATATATATTCATATAGTCTGTCCAAAGAAAATGATACATTCTGGCAAAGCGATTATCAATGCCAAGTTTGAACTAAGGGTTTATCAGGGTGTAAATAGTTCCCACTTAACAAAGAGTAGTAAAACCCCAACGACGTTACTCAACACTAAACAAAATACCAATTAATAGCACACACCTCCAATCAATAGTAAATCTATTTCAATCAATCTTCGCATAATCGCAAATACTTTGAACATTACGACTCTATGTCACAATATTTGACTTAACTTACGGCTCGCCGCAGCCTATTGGACTCAGACTCTGACTTTGCAGAGTTTGGCAATGCGTCTCGAAAAGCTGCTCCCGTTAAACGGGCCCAAAGCAATGCCACCAGAGTAAATGGCGCGAAAATTATAGCAAGCCTCTATTTATTTCACACTTGAATTGATGCGCAACTGTGCAAGATTGACATTTTGCAAATGCGCACGTTCGCAAGACAGTTGAAAGGCACTCAGCGAAGCAAGCTGGCAGGCAATATTGTAGCGAGCAACAACAGAGACGACAACGGCGACGACGGCGACGACGGCGACGACGACAAAATGCAGCCATCTGACGATTTGACGTGCCCAAATAAACTACAACTAAGCTAAAGCTGAAGCTGAAAGCAAACGTACGCTCGATTTCGTTAAATAAATTTCAATTCGCGACACATTTTCGCCACTCTGACAGAAAGAAGACGACAGCAATGAGACAAAAATTTGCATTCAAATGCGTTCAACAACAACAACAATAACAACAAAACTATCGCAAAGCCATCTTATTTGGTGTTGTCACCATTCAGTTACGTGCAAAAAGTCCGGCAACACCCAGATTTTTTGTTATCGGTGGCAAGCGGAAATTGCTAACAAGGCGCGTACGCGCATCTTGAACTCAAACTCGAACTCTCGCAATATGCTCTAAATCCATTTGGCTTGAATATACACAGACCGATAGACTGACAGAGGTAGAATCTTATTTGCAGCCCACTCAAATATTGTATAAGCCAATATTTAATTGGCAACGCCCTGAAAGCAAATCATGCTAATGCCTGGATGTTTCAATTATACTCACCATGGTACTCGTATTCACTCGTTTAGTGAGAAAAATCTAATAAAATCGAAGAGATCACACCATCTGGAAAACAAATGAGTAAGGAAAAAACTTGGCAGCAAATAGACTACACTCGGGCCTACGTCGAGCGACATAAACTGAGACGACTTACGACGACGACGATGACGACTCAGGCGTGAACTCCAAGTACGCAACCAGCTCATAACTGGGTGAGTAGTAAGCGTGAATCAAGCATGCACAAGTCAACGAGTTACTAGCAGACAGCTACAAAATCTACACTAAGTGAGGAAAATCTGTTACAAAATCTATTAAATGCATTGAGAGAAATCGAAACGCGGAAAAATGGCAAAGATAAAAATGAAAGAAAGAGTTTTTAAGATAAATGTGGAAAGTAAGTTGGAAACAAATTGAGGCGAAGGCATTATGCGCTCTTCGACACACCTACATAATTAACTGCCAGTTGTAAAGCAGATCACTGACTGTCACTAGAAAAAGAGGTACGAAAGTGCGGCCACGACTCTTGCCACGCAATACTCGTATGAGTTCGATGTATCTTCCCTCACGTTTCCGGCCCGTAAATAGTTTAACGGTTGAGGTGAAAATTGCTCACTGACTATGTTCGCAAGAACTACGAGTAATATCTTATAAAGATCGCTCGACAAATGCAACAAGTGCAAAGTTTACGCACTCAATGATGACAGCGAATGTTGCGGAAATTCCATAGAACACCGCGAAAAAAAATGCAGTGGAATTCACAGAGTTAAGGAGACAGAATGAAACATTCACTGAAAATTGACAAGTTTGCAGAAATATCTGATCAAATTTGTGAAAATTAGTAAATTAACGGATCCGATTCTTTAGACAAACAAAAAGAAATTCATTTCTCAACTGCAGAAGCACGAGTTTTTGGTAATTACTTCTAAGATTAGCATTGACCTTACTTGTTGTGACCTCAAAGAGTTTAGTACAGAGTCTTATATGTAACGCTTTGAATGACCCGAAATTACTTGTGCCGATTTATAAAATCTCTAATTTTGTTACCGGATCTCTCCCAAGTGTAGTGCAAGATTTCTTTCGGTGCTTACCAGCAGTTTAGGCATCGTGTCGGCATTTGTATACGCCCAGCCGTGAGTGGAATATGTGTGGGTTCGCGAGTTCAACGCGTTGCGTGAGAATGTCGCGTGTAAATTTCTAACTGAGGCGGCACTTCACTCACATGTCGCGGTGCATTTCACATCGAAATCTTACAGGACCTTGGAGTGAGCAAACCGGAACAAACATCGGTAAATATCGACTACGAGTTTGTCTAATTATGTTGCAGGAACGATGACAGTGCAGTATGACAGTGTTGTCAACTTACTCAATGACTAATCGAAGGGTCCAGACAAGGCTGGCAGCAATACCATAAGAACACAATTGCCAAGCCATTAAAGGTGTGAGTCTGCAAATCACTTAAGTGCTCTTGAATATCTGCTATATCAAAGTAAGTCGTGGCAGCAATTTCAGTAATAGCAGCAGCAGCAGCAGCAGTACTCTACTCTCATGCACCGATTCTGCTTTCTATATGAAGACGGGGGAGTATTATTGACAGCAGCAATTACCACATAATCATGCCACAAATATGACTGGACGACTTTGAAAGTCATCATCATCAACATCAGCGCCGTCATCATCATCGTCAACATCACTGGCAGGCAGTACCAGAAGAGCCTACTTTGGGCTTTGATTTTGTTGGGGGCTGCTTCCTTCAGCACTAGTTTGTCTGGACTTATTGAGTGATCGTGGCAGCGCAATTTTTTAATGGGGTGGCAATCACTTCGATTTGCTGCTGCTGTATCTACCAGCTTTTTGTCTGCTGCCATTGCAACCGTCACTAGCACCGCTCGTGACTGACTGACTGAGTGACTGACTGGCTGACTGAGTGAGTGAGCGAATAGCTAACTTAACTGACTTGGCCGCACGTCTGACCGATGTCAGCCAGTGAAGTTGAGCATTCATTCTGACTTTGGAAAGCATGCTTTGAACTGGGCTGGCAATCGCTTAAGAAATATGTTATTAAATAATAATGGAGTGCGTGGCAGATAATAGTTGCAGCTATCCAAGTCTGCAAACTGAGCCATCCAGGCAGCTAGCCAGGCGCGAATGCATTCAACAAGCCCACTCCACTTTGTCAGTCAATTTTGTTGTTGTTCTTCTTGTTGTTGTTATGGTGAATGAGTGGAATATACTCCGTATTCCACAGTTTCAACAACTTGCTCAAGCTACAGCAATCATTGTGAACAATCAATTAAGGAAACAAGTTGTTTGTAGAATGTTGCTGGGCTCGAACTCAACTCTCAACGCTCGCTGGGGCATTGGCTCCTCAGCTGCGTCACAATAACACCTCCTCATTTGGCAACACCATCATCACTTCTTTTGGGATTATTGTTATTGTAACTGTCTGATCATGAACTATAAATATTGCTATAGCCTATTATCAATTTGAGCGTAGAAATTTAACAATGTTCAACAATGCCTGTTAACCTGAAGTTGCCCACCTGCGCTTCAGGGTGTTCTTTTCTTCTTTGGATTCACACTTTTAGCGTAACTGTTTTAATTAATCGACGGCACTAAATAATGTTTTCGATATATACCTGCCAAAGTTTCCACATTTATTTCCATCAAACATAAATCATAACATAAAAAGGGTCTTCACGAAACGTCATAGATATATAAAAGTTATTAAGTTACAAGCTACATTTCGTGAACGACCGATTTCGTTTTTTTGACGTTGTAGATCAACTGTTGTCCTATACACATATGTAAACAAACAATTTTAAAATGCCGAAAAGAAACGAAACACGAAGACGAAATTAATTGATATAACTACAGAAAATGCCATAAATCGTTAATTAAATTAAATTCGTAACAGAATCACTTTGCAACTTACCTCTGCCACTTCTTTTATCACAATTACCATATTATTTAGCAGACTTCCTATTCACATTAAATATTAAAATTCACAATATTGTTGTCAACACTCAATTGTATGATTAGTATATGACATTGGGCGCATTCAGCAGAAGTCGTCACTCATTATTTTCTCTGACTTAATAATCGATTACTGATTTGCCTCTACTGAACGCAGTTATGCTAGATTTGTAAGATTACGGCGTTTAGCTACTTCGCCTTATTTAGCCTTTTTCATTTCTGAATCAAATAATTTGCCAACAATTAACGTATTCTCCATTCCACTCATCTGTTAAATATATATTAAGAACATAAATACATACAAACAAAAATTAAATAAATAAATACCTTTACATTTCACTTTCAAAGCAACACTCACTAATAACAACACCCAAATTATTTACTTTAAATTTTGTGTCTTTATTACTTTGTATACAAACGTAAAACATCTGATTGAAATGTGATGACTTGGTTATCAAAGTATTTTTGTGATGAATTTTTAGCCATCGCAATCACTAAATTTTTATCGAAATTATGAATTAGGCATTCACAATGAGCAAAAAGCATCAAAAAAAGGTCATAAAACACTTCTGCTGAACGCGCACATTGTTCAATTTTTTTTTTTTTTGTATGGAGTTCTGTCAGCTTGTATACGACGTTATAAAAATATCACATTTATAACATGTATAACACATATACGACGTTTCGGGAAGACCCTAAATAATTACAATTATATGACAGGTTCATTAAACAATGGGGTACGAGCTTTTATTGTAAATTCATTTATAAGTCAATGTATACTGAAATTTGTGTACGTTTATTAAAATTAAAATTATTAATTCAAATTAAATTAAAATTAAAATCTCTTAGAGTTATTAGACCCAAAAGTTGAAAACTCCAAGAAATACAGTGTGCGATTTTTTTTGTCGCTGGGTGTACACTAGCACTTTATAGCCAGTTGTTTTATTTTTTTTCCACAGACTTCACATCAATTGATTTCGTAATTCGTAATATTTATTTTTGTAAGAAAAGAATTCACAACCCAGTTATTTTAGCTTACAGCGCACTATGTTATAGTAATCAGGTGGATTTACTAAAATTGTTATGCGATCAATTGAGATTGACTTGATTGAATAATCACTTATATTGATGTTTTCCAACAAGTCCTGAACAACCCTCAAGTCCCCTTGAGGGTTTTTCTTCAAGATCGTGATAGTCGGAACTCTGGTTGCAGTTCGAGCAGCTGTTTCCTCGTCGGCATTACCCTGGGTCGGAAATGCGTCACCCGTGATTACATCTGACAATGTTTGAGGAGGAAGAAAATAATTTGTGTACTCACTATTATCAGGATAATAGTACGTCAAACAATAGACGCCTCACTAACATTTTTTACCACATCAATTTGGAATAAACTAAATTGATTTTATAAACTTGAATTAAACTTTTTCTTTGACAGAATTTGGATTTCGCATTTGACTTACATGACATACTGGAAAACTAGTGAAGCCTACAAAAATTGGATGGCCTTTCCCAATTTTCGCGATATACTAACGCACCAAACTTAGTCACAAACATTCCAGTGCAAATGAGGATTTTACTTTATTTCAGTCATTAAAAAATATTAAAATCGGCTGTATTGTCTTTTAGATACGTATATACATATAAATATTTAACAAGGTATTGAGAAAAAAGTCCACACTGTAGCAATCTCATTAAAACACAACATACAATGATTGTTATATTCTAATGATAATTTTAGCTTAACCAATTTTACATTAGAATCCACCTGATCTCAGAGTCAATGGAAGTTCCAACGCTGAAGCAGCTTTATTTTATTGAACACCTTTTTCCTTTGTTGCTGCTTTACCATTAATCAAAAATCTAATAACTCCTCATCAAATTCGAATTGAATAATCTATTATGGCAACCGCAATGGCGGCAACTACTGTAATTTGCGCTCTACCAGCAACTTAACGCCCCCTTGGTATTGAACTGCATATTAAAAATAATGCATAGAACTATTATTAGTGTTACCTTAATGAGCGTTAACTTTTTCTAGTGTGATATGAAAAGATTTAGGTTACCCAGGTCGATTCACACTGAAAGTCGACAAGCATTCTGAAGTCCATTAGAACCAAGGCAATAATTGAGTTTTATTTATATAAGAGGGAGCGAAAAGAGGTAAAAAAAACTGAAGCGTATTGACAGTCCAACGAATTAATTGTAAAATAAATTTATTTCAAAAAATGTAATACCACTGAAGTTAATGCAGTCAATCCTGGCAGTACCTGTACAAAACAAAGGGAAAATTGCACATACATTTCAATACGTGACCGATCTGATGTGATGTTCTGTGTCCTATATATACGTGTAACAATAAACGCATATGTATGTGATGATTTTGATTAATGAGCAGGGTTCAATTCGATTCGCTCAAATTAGAATTAACAACAGTCAAAGCAGTCGGGCAAATTGCCATATGAAGTAATTTATCGAAGAATGATTCAAAATGATTATTTTTGAAAATTACATTTTTTTCAAGTTTCAGTGAGTTGTGGCACCAGTTTAGTTCTATAATACCAGCGGCAACCATCAGCAGCAGCAGCAGCACCTCTGATGGTGAGATACTTATATTTTTAATGAATGACCTATCAACAATACATTAACGCTAATTGCTACAGACTAATTTTGGCAAATGTTTTGTCGGTGAACAAAAAGGTACAAAGAGCGTAGAGAAAAACGCTTTCTCCTGGGGGCAAATCGTATACATAGGAATTCATCTTTTTAATTTCTTTGCTTTGCTTTAAAGGCAGCTTACCGACATTAGCCCGCGCAGGTCAAGTTAAGCACGCGCTAAATGTAAGCAGTTATTGCCGCTGGTCTTTGGTGTCTCAGAGACTTTTCGTTCCAAGTCTTCTTTTCTTCAAAGTCAAATGATCCAACGCTTAAGAAATATACTTGACAGAAAGCTGGCATTTGCTGACGATTCGAATAACCATTCAAAGTATACAAGATGAGCGCGGCAGTCAACATCAGTCGAAACGAAAATTTCAACTTGAAAATTCCATAAATCCTTCAACAAGCGAGTTTAAATAAAGCTACACTTGTCGGGGCACGAGCATCGACAGCAAAAGCACCAGCACCAGCAGCAGCAGCAGCAGCAGCAGCACTCTTGTCGTTGACGCTGACGACATGTGAATTACGCAGATTTGCGCTTTGGAAGTTTTATGCGCCACACACGCGCAAAAGGAAGCAGAACGAAATACCGAATTCAACGGCAGATTTTTCTTCATGCCTCTCTTGTTTTTTGTTTTGTTTTATTTTATTTTGTGTTTTTTTTTTTGGTTTATTTTGAACCATAAACAGCAAACGGCGGCGACTTTTGAACCTGAGAGCGTACACAAGTGGTGGCGGCTGCTGGGATGGATTGATGGATTGCTGTTTGGTCAAAGCTAGCGAGCACTCGTGCAAATGAACCTAACGCAGTGCAGTAAAGTGCAATAGTAGGTCTGTCTGACTGTCTATCTGCTTGCCGCAAAAAAAGACAACAGAAAATAAGCAAAAAAAAGCTAATTTAAAGCAATTTAGTTTGAATGCGCGCATTTCCATGCTAAAAGCTTAGCGGACAAAAAGCAAAAATCAACAGCAGCGGCTGCATATATGCGTTGAATGCAACAAAAGCAAACAGAAACGAGGCTGCATGTTGTTGTTGCACAAGCACACACAAGCACAACACACAAGCAGCAAAGACAATTTGACTTGCCGACGAAAACGACTAACTGTGAGTCCGTTCATTCGTTCGTTTGTCCAACCATCTCTGTCCAATTGTCCGTTTATTTATTATTTCGATGGAGAATTATGGTAACTGTGGCGCACCACAAAATTCACAGCAAACTGAAGATGACCATGATGATAATGACGAGCGATGCAGCAGCCACTGCACAGCTTCAGCAGTAGAGACCACAATTTGCACAAAAGTAAGCGGCAGACTCAATTTTTACAACGAAACCACTACATTTTGAAAGTCGTTGCTAAACTACGCTTAAAAATCGTTAAAAAAACACATCCAAAATGAATACTGCGCAAATGAACGTTCAAATATTTAATAAGAAATTCCATTCCCATATTGCGCAAAACCAAAGCAACACCGAACCAAAGCAAAACTCCAACTGGATCATTGCGACTAACGAAGCAAGCCACAGTAAAGCATCGCCAAGCAAAGTGTCCGCCGACCTTAGAACATTCATCAGCTAAGTTGCTAAGATGCTGCTTGCCACCTGCCATTGTCTTCAAATATGTCTAAGCATGACTAACACCGGTGCCGATGCGCTCAGCCTGTGTCAGAATTATGTGCTAAAGTTAGTTTAGGTTATATTCCTACATATGTGAAAAAGTATTAAAAGAGATTTTTCCGCCCATTTTTTACTTTTCAGTTGCACTTTTCAACGCTACTGACAGCAGCGCACTCAAACGATCGCTTCGACGAACTACTCGAAATTGCATCAGCAACCACCGCTCGCTCTCCTAGTCCACTCGGTCAGGTGGCAATTTTCAGCAGATTCTTCTTTAAGAGTATGTATTCTATCTGCATGTTTATGTGTACTCGTATACATTAACGAACTCTTCAGCATTGATGAATTAACGCTGTCAGACGGCATGCCTTACTCTTTTTATCTTTGAACCCGCTACGTTGCACTTGCAACGCAGCGCACCGACATCGACGACGACGTCGACACCCAGTCAAGTCAAGTCAAGTCAAGTCAAGTCAAGCCAAGTCATTTGAGCTGTTATTGTTGTTATAATTATTGTTGGTCATAAAAATGTGTTTTAAGCAAAAAATTGCCAATAAAGTTGGCCAAAGTGCAGGAAAGTTGGCAAGTTCTTCGCCGAAGCCTTTGTTTTTCTTTCATAGATTTTATGACGGCAAATACATTCAAATACATGCAAATACATACACAACCAAACAAGCAGGGGAATGAGCTGTACTATGCCAAGTGCAACTGTCAACTCAGGGTCTGTGCAGATATTGCAAGTCTTGGGGTCTTTCATCCCTGCGAAGATTTAACAAATTCAAAATCTTCTAACTGAAGAAATTAATTCGGACCGAAAAAGTATTGTAGTTTACAAATATTACACTAGGTCCGTTGGTAGAGATAGGAATGAGTAAGATTAGATTGAAAAAGACTGTATTTGGTTAAGGTTCTAAATGTTTAAATTCTATAGCTTGGATTGTGTCTGTGATCTAAAAAATTTATGACCAGTTTAACATCGTTATTATAAACTTCAGATTCTTACCTACTTCTTCTTACGAACATACAATATGTAAAAATAGGGGACTCATCGCATATAGGTTTGGACAATGTAATGTATTTGGGTGCAGATACATACATCCCATCCATCCCCGGATCAGAGGCATATACCTAGCGTTGTTGGTGTGGCCGCATCGCACGATCGCTTCGCGGCAATTTATAATATGCAAAATCGCCAGCAAACAGAGGCTGTCGAAAACATTGAAGATATGGAATCCGTTGTACTTGAACATCTTAGTGTTTACTATGAACACCAGAATAGTTCCTCGAAGCATATCATTTACTACCGTGATGGTGTTTCCGATGGATGGATCCAATTGTAAAAAACAACGAATTAAGGGGTATCAATGTGGCTTGCGCTCGGGTAAATAGAGTTAGACATTGTACGGCGACACAGTTATAAACTAATCTCCCATTTTGTCAAAACAGCACAACATTGAGCCTAGTTTGACTTGTGTTATGGTCGTGCAGCGCCATCACACTCGCTTCTTCCCGGATGGCGAGCCAACTCAGAAACATAAATTTAATAACGTAATGCCAGGCACTGTTGCCGATCGCGAGATCGTGAATCTAAACGAGATGCAGTTCTTTATGGTTAGCCATCAATCCATTCAGGGCACGGCTAAGCCAACTCGTCACAGCGTCATAGAGAACTCTTACAATTTTGCCCTCAAAGATATTCAGAAACTAACACATAACCTTTGCCATATATTTTCACGCTGCAATAGGTTTCCTATCCTGCGCCAGCACATCTCGCGCACTTGGTCGCTTATCATGGTCGAGTCTAATTGGAGGGGTAAATACGATTCAATTTAAATTTAATCTTCATATTTGATGTGTTATTATTTAATTTTTTTTTTTTATTGCAGCACTACACGCTTCACAGATCCGAAGTCGGAATACGACGACGCCAAGTCAACCCAAACTTATTGAAAAGCAGCCCAATGTATTTCGCTTAAGAGCGAGATATAACCATATGTTATTTTAGAAGTACGTGAAGAAGTTCAAATAGTTTTTTAGTAAAGTGAAATTTATGTGTCTATATGAATAAAAAAATATATATTTACAATAATATTCTTGATTATTAGAATCTGGCATACATTACCAATCTACATACTTTAATGAAAAGAGACTGGCGTCCGAAGACATTATTAATGCACCGGGCATTAAGCCACGGGAATGTCACTGATTTTGTGTAATGTGTAATTTGGAGATACCCAATTGGAGACGCCGGGACTCGAATCCGGGCTTTAGCATTCGCGGTTATATATTGTGTTTTAATGTTTTTCTTATCTACCGCGCTGCGCACGTGTGAGAGCTTAGTATTGGAAGTGACTTAAAATGGGATTGTTAACCTTGTTAAATATTTGTATGTATATACGTATCTAAACGACAATATGCCGATTTTAAAATTTTTTAATAACTGAAATAAAGTAAAATCCTCATTCGCAGTCTCTTCATATACCAGAACTACTTTAACTATAACCTTTCGTAAGTTTAATTCGATTTTGCCCATAAATGTAAGTTTTTGTATACTAACTCAGTCCTAAATCTTTTCATTTTTTCACATTATCTAACACAACATTACTAACCATAATTAACAGTTTACAGTAATAAGGTTCTCTTCTAATTATAAAATATTGTGCAATTATTGGGTATAAATAAATAAATAAATATATAAATAATATTTTCAAATCCATTTCCACTTTTTTCGGGTTAATCGAAAAACGTTGTATTGTATTTAATGGATCAATCTCTTTTAAAATTTGTTCTATGTTTGTTTGTCTGGTGCCTATAGACTCCGTCGCTGACCGAATATCATGAAAATTTGTATATATGTATATGGAGAATGTTTGTGACTAAGTGTAGTGTGTTGGTATACCGTGAAAGTCGGGATAGTCCATCCAATTTTTGTATGCTTCACCAGTTTGCTGTTGAAAAGTATTTCAAATCCGAAATCGAAAATCTGTCAAAGGAAAATAGCATAAAAAGTCTCACTCACAAACCACTTTATTTGTTCTTGATAACGAAACGAAAAATGTCGTATATTACTGGATTACTAGATAGTATAGCTTTTATATAAACTGTTACTTCAGTTCTACTATCTATCATCTATCAAGAGGATTTATCAAGGATCCAAACTCAATCTTATCAGACCAATCCTTCTTCAGCAAAATATAATAAAGTAATGTATCTGAAGAGAAAAAATGTTTAAGATTATCCCAAAATATGTTATTTAAATATGACGCGTCCGGGAACCATAATGAAATCTGCGTGGTTTGTGTAGCAATTCGACTTCAATGCCAGCAAACCGAAGACTAAAATGGGAAATCACGCGTCGAAGGAGTTTTCAAAGGCGTAATCAAGTCGTAAATAAAAATTTTATATTGGAAGTATACAGAGATTGAACTGTTAATTAATAATTAGTTTCATCGTAATTATTGTAAGTCCGGTAGACATTGAGAGAAAAACGTCTTAAAAAATTCCCACGTTTGTAAAGGCAATACAAAATTTTCCTGGCAGCAGAAATCAATCCGAACAACGACCAATAAAAATCCGCTTAACTATGCTCCAATTTATGTTTATCACACTGCACCAAACGCCAGTCAACACATAAATCGAAGGCAGCTCAATTCGATGCAGCGACCGGCACATTGCAACTTGCAACTTGCCACAACAACAACAAAGAAGTCAGGCGATGCAAACTCATGCCGCGGCGCACGAAGGCCACGCAAAAGCGATTGCGACTGTCATAAAACAATATTATTGGCATTATTACATTTAAGTGTTGACAGCATAATAAAATAATTGTCGACAGCCATTTTACAGTCAGTCAGACAGGTACTGAGTCAGGCGCAAGCAACAACAGCAAAGCCGAGCCAAGCGCATAGAGTCAATAACGAGGCTCGATTTCAAACAGGATCATCTCGAATCATGTCGGTTCCCATGTAAAACACTTTTAAAAATCACACTCACAACTCAAAGCAAATGCAAAGTGCAACAAGTCATCATCATCGCAGCCTCATCCTCTCCCACAAAGTCGTCGTCAACATCGGTGCCGGCGATTTGGGCGAACTGTACGCGGGTGTATTCAGAGCTGTTGAGATGGCATTGGAAAAATTATGTTTGTGGAAAAAAATTTTCATATTTTTTGTTTTATTTTGTTTTGGTATTTCTCATTACTTCAACACGAGTCGTAGCGTGAAGACGATCTAGCTTTTTACAGTCAAAAACACAAAGTGCAGAAACGACTTTTACAAAACATCAAAAGAATCTTGCGGCAGGCGCTTAGCCTAGTAATGGGTGAAGGGGCGACATGCAGAGAGAGACTGTTTGTGGGCAATGTGTAGTGAAGCTGCCGGTAGAAAAAGCAGTCTACTCCGCTCATATAATTCACCCTCATTTCATAATAAATTGCTCTCAATTGATCACGACAATCGACAGCGATGAAAAGGCATGCCAAAGTTGAAACAGCGGAAAATTGTGGAACGAAGTCAAAATAGACAACACGGTGACTTAGAAGATGGCGAAGACGATCTGGGTCGCCGGACATAGAGGGCATTAAAAAGGTAATAGATAAGATCGATTGACCAGTGTTGAATAAATACGTTTTTTCACTTGTGTGAAAAGACGGCCTCGAGTTTCATTGTTAACTCTGGAAGAATATACCTACTTATATTGCCAAGTTATACATTTGCCAAGAAGAAAGAGCGGAAATCGTTCAATATTTTGATATACCCTGTCTCCTATAAGCTTAACGATATGCTTTAATTTAATTGAGAGACAGGCCACTCATAAAAAACAACCAAAATTAGAGTCATGCTAACTCTTTCAGCACCACTGACAGGCGACAACATTTTCTGAACCCTCAAGGTGCGTTTGAGTACTTATTGGAAGTACCAAGTTGTTGTTACTTACGGATCAACACTGGGTTGTGTGGTATTCGCCATGACTGGTTCTCTGCCATCGACAGTCAGTCAATTTATTTTTGTTGCTTCTGATGATGAATTATGTAGAGCACGAAATTCAAAATCGAACGTGTTATGTTAAAGGCAACTGAAGACGATCACGAAGCGGAATATTTCCCAACATTTTTCGCGTCTGCTGGAATTTTAATGAAAAATCGCTGGCGGTGGTGGTGTTTGCTCTTGCTCATTTTGTTGTTGTAATTCGACTTCCTCACGTTGGCGTTGGTGTGGAAAATTTATGAAAACCAAGCAAAAAGAAAAATAAACGAATAAAAATTGCACTGCAATACAATTCTCTGAAATCAGAGCAGAGCAAAGCTCATCTCGTTCGATTGGTTTCCCACACCTTTCGAGCCGGTGACTCATGCCAAGAAGTCAGACGTTGTCGTCGTCGGCGTAGTCTACCCACATTTAAACACACACTCACATTTATTATGAGACTATCTAAATTGTGGCAGCTTTAAGTGGCTGCTGTTGTTGATGTTGCTTGTGGCAGGGAGAAAAAAAGACAAACAAAATCTAATGCACTCACTTAACTACGAAGCATTAGTTGACTTACATGCGTCCATGCTGTGGCATTATTACAAGCTTCGACAACCTCACACACAGACACACAAACATACACACATACACTTTCGAACTTGCAACATGACAGCAATCGAAGTGAAACCAACTTAAAAAAAGAAACTGTTGCATGGTCCAGTGTCTAATCTCAGTACAACAGAGCAGTACGAAAGCCAATTAGACAGACAGATAGATAGAAAGAGAAAACTTTAACGACACTTAACGGTAAAAGCTTTCAAAACATTCTCACCAAAAATTATACGTGAATTAAAAAAAAAATGAAGTAAGCCTGAGAATTGCCCTCCGTGCACAAATTCGCTGAACTGCCTTGATGCCTGCAACAACAAGTGCAAGCGTGTGGCATAACGATGATGTTGTCCAGCTACATTTATTTCGGGCATTGTAGTTGCTTAATATCCCCTCTCTACATTTCTTTCTCTGTCCTTTCAGCGAATCATTTCATGCCACATTAATCCACTTTTCTACCATAAAGCAGCAGCTCTACCACCAACAAAACAACGCTGATGGTGGGCAGGCGTTCAGGCGTTCAGGCGTTCAGGCGACTGTGATTTGTGTGGCATTGGCGCTATGAGTTTAAGTATTGGCGGCAACAAATTGCGAGCAACAACATCAATTGGATATCAACACCAGCAACAACACACATGAACAATCATCATCATCATCAACAGCAACATCAGCAACATCAGCTACAGAGTGTCTGGGAAACATGTCATGTGCCTTGAGGGTGTCAATAGTCGTTCTTGTTGTTGTATTTTGCTGCATATGAAATATTGCAATTTTTCTTTGATGCTGCCACAAAATACAATATGTTACCAAAAACGTGTTGCAAGTTGCGCTCAATTTACTATTAGCGTGACGTTTGGTTTGGTTATTCCACACGTCCGTCATGTCAGACGACGTTACGGCAAGGAGTCGAATCTTCTTGCATGCCATAGAACCTTTGCCAGTTTCGGTAAAAGTTTGCAATGAAAATGGCTTAAGCGCTTTCTTCTTGCTCATGAGTAGCAAAAACCTATAATTTTTTCCACAAAATACCAAGCCACACAATGAGATTCGACAATAATTGTGACTAACATTGACATCGGAGTGGCAACAGCGGCAAGCATAACTCAAGCACCACTAAATGCCACAAATATGGGAAGAAGCCGCAGAGAACATTGCTAAGCAACCCACACAATGAAACGGCGTATAAGACGCTTCAAGTTGACTGCAAGTCAAGATACCAACATTGAATTACTCTATAAAATTCAGTTTGTTGGTTTTCGTTTATTGCTGACGACAATGACGTCGTTGATCATCCTCACATTGCACGTGTGTAGAAGCACTCAAAAATAATAATACAAGCCTTTAAAAAACTACCACAAGCTGCCATTTTATGAACATGAAAAGTGCAACAACGACAACTACCACTTGATCGATTCTTTTTACAGGCTTTTATTAAGTCATAAGCGATGCTGAATGTCGTTGATGCTGCTGCCTCCAATGATATGGCATCTACTGATGTTGCTACTTGCTGCTGAGTTTGTGTTGTATGTGATCATGTGTAATTTATTTGTCAAATCACGTGTAAAACATTTAAAATTGCATGTAGACAGAGAGGCGTAGGATGAATTTAGAGGCAAGAAATAATAAAAAGCCACCACGTCATCCTTGTGAATGAGTAAAGTGCAACTTGTGGTAACTACAACAAGTTGCAACAACAGTTGAGAGAAGACAGCAACGTCATCGTCATCGTTAACTACGATCTGCAAGATCGATCTGTGCTTGCTCGATTGCTTGTCTGCGTTAAAGTGTCAAAGCTGCAATAGTAGACTGTGTATGAGTCCTGACAGTATAAATGGTAAGCATCAGAGACTATACGGCACAACCCTACAGTGTAATAAGTCAAAACAATCGACAAGCAAACAATTCCGTCGCGTAAACGGACCTCGTCGTTACTGTAGCCACCAATAACTAAGTGAAGACTTCTTCTTCTGTATGCTCGTATAAAATTCTTTGCTTTACGAAAAACAATTTTTTTAATATAAAAAAGAAATAAAGACGCCTAAATGAATGAATACGTGGCGGAAATTGGACACTAATAGTCGTTTCATTTGAATTATTGGTCTCAAATTCAAAGTTTTTCAGACGTCATCGCCGTCATCGTCGTTGTCGCAATAAGTTTATGGTGCGAGAGTGCTCGACTTGGCTCTTGGGATTTTTGGTCTGTGTCCAGAGAATGGGAAAAAAGTGGGAAATGGTACTGGCGCAACCAACTTCAACCGCTTTAAATGCTTTGACTTGCTCACATTGAAACTCAGTCTACAAAAGAAAAGTGTAGGGAGTGCTGTGAATTTTAACTTTAAGCATATGAAAATCGGTTCAAGCAAATAAGTATATATAAAACTAACTGGTACCCGGCGCGTGGCTTGCCAAAGAAAAACTAATTGTGGAATTATCGTCTGAAATTTGAAAGAGTTATCTTGATCGACAATGAAATAATAATTATGTCATTTGAAAATCTTCGGCAAAAAGTGATTCGCCCGAAGCAATGACAACAATGGATCAGCTGGTGGATGCAATGTCGGCAATTTAATTTTCCCATTCGCGCAGCATATGCCTCATGATTCATTCACTATATTTTAAATTTGATCCAGACAATAATCGTGTTGAATGCTTGCAAAATTCAAATCAGCATATATGATACTGTTCGTTGCGATCGCTTATCACGTTAACCGTGTTTTTCTATTCTTTCGGGATGTCGATCTTCTGATTCTGATTCACGTAAATAAGAGATCCACAAACGATAGGCTTCTCTGCATTGTTTGAGATGTTCGAGTACGTGCTACGTGATCGATCTACTCAGTCACTAACCTTTTTGAGGCATATTCTTTGACGAAGCAATTAACACGCTGTAGATTTGAAAACAAAATTAGCGCTTCCTTCTATCGGTATCGAATATATAAAATCATCTTTCAAATACATATGCCGGTACGACACACGCACCACCTTCTGTAAGTTAATTTTACTATGCGCGTAAATGCAGGCGAATAGTTTAGAAACTTTTATCGCAATGGGATGCATAAACAAAATTTAACAAATATTAGTTTATATATATATATATATATATATATACTCGTACATATACAATATATATCAACGTTCTAGCGACAAAACCGTTTTGTTCTTTTTCCTCTGCTGCCCGTAATTTTCAACCAATTTAGTTGATTTTCTCTAGAAAGAGAGGCGCTAGCCTTTAAAGAGAAAAGAAGAAAGTGGAGCACAGCGCATACAGCGGACACAAGACGCTAGAGAACGCAGTATGTTTTAATTTTATTGAAATAAGTTGTTCATGTTATTACCCACTCCCTCACTCAGTGAGAAACACATATGATACAAATTTGTTTCTTATTAATATTAAATGCACAAACGTTTGAAGGTAAAACAACGTTTGCTGGTAAAGCTAGTATGTATATAAATTGCAAATGATATGTTAGAAGGCGAAGTTAAATTAAAAAACTTGTATTGGAAGTAAATATTTTCATAAACGACATCTCCCAAAATGATTAAGAAGGTCAGAGTTCTCTTCACACAAATGGCAATAGCCCAAGAAAGATTATCCAACTTCAATTCTTTGGAGGCACTCTTTATGCGACTCATTAAACTCGGAAAATGTGAGAATTAGGAGGCGATGCATTACTTAGGTAAAGTCGCGTTTGTCTGCATCATGGTCATCATCATGAGCATTACCATCATCAACATCAACATCAACATCACCATCACCAACGGGCCAATTACATGCACTTGTTTTCTCGCGCGCGATCTTACGTTTGTTGGATCCATTGATCGACGATCGATCGATCGATCGTTACAGCTGATACACATGAACCAACCAAAAGACTGCAAAGTCTCTAATAATAAGACTGAAAAAAAGAAACTACTGATACTCGCAGTCGCAGTCGCACTCGAACTGGCATCTTGTTAGCGCGCCTTAATAAATTGCACGCAATCAACTGGCGCGCTTAGCTCCATTTAAGCACGGCTGAGCGAGTAAATCTTGCAGTGCGAGCGCAGCATGTGGCAAGCAGACACTTTGGCAGGGAGGTAGTCAAGCATTCGAGCAGTCAAGTAGATGGCAAGATTTTCCCCACGGATAGATGGACAGACGTACGATTGGACTACCACCAGCCGCTAAGTAATTGATTGCGCTTCAATTGCAATTACACCAAAAAGCGTCGAACCGGGCAGGCTAGCGAGCACTCCACCGAACGGCGACCGAAGTCGCCAGCAAGGCACACAACTTCGGTCTTGCGCCTGACAACAAGAAGAGGAAATGAACGTTGAAGCGTTTTGCAAGCTTGTAATTGTGTCGTAATAATTCGAATTTGTGATTGGAAAACAGTTGGGGCGATGCGAATGAGTATTGGCAACTTGACTGACCAGCCGAACGACTGACGAGAGTTTAATATTTGGATGCAAGTTTGACGCTCAGTGAACGCATTTAGGCTTAAATTACAAGCGCGTAGAGTCGATCGCGTATGGCGCCACAGTAACTCCGTCAAATGCAAACAAATTAAATTCATTTATTTGCGACTTATTTTGAGTTGCCAAATCGTCGGCTATAAACCAATTCCCACACGTTGAAAAGAAGGAGTGCAACGGTCTCGGTCGGCAGCTTCATTGGCATCGGGGCATCGTCGTCATAGGTTGACAGTTTAAACACCTTCAAGGAAGGCGTCGGTGGCGATGATTGCGACGCAGCCGGCAGCAACAAAGCCACGAACTTCTTTTACTCGTATTTCATATGTGTCTGGGAGTTCCGCGGAGTGTCGCTCACTTTGTCATCGTTCATTCAGTTCGCTTTTTGTGTTCGGTGGAGATCCTCAGGTCTGCGGGCGTGTTAAGCGTCGTGGTAGTCAGTGGGCCAGGCCCATGTGTGGTGTACGACATATCTGGGAAGTTGATACTTTGTTCGTTAAGCAAAAATACAGAAAACAAGAACAACGAGTTCATGTTGACTGTGTCGGCTTTTGTTGCTTGTAACCTCACCTTTAACAACCCACATACGTTTCAGAAAACGTTGCAACGTTTTTATTTATTTTATTATTATTTTTTTTGCTTTGTGCGAATGTACACTTCACGCAGTAAATGATGACATACGTTTTCATCTAAAGCTTGTGACACATTAAATGAGATTAACAGTGAACCCCAAGCAAATTTAAGTTATCTTAAGGTTTCGGGTACTTGTCTGACAAGTATAACCTGCTCGTATTTCGTGAATATATAGCGTTCTGAATAGCGTTCTGCAGTAGACTAATTTCCGTTATTCAATAATTTGTATGTGCAGTAGACAACGAAGTGGAAGGAGTAAAAAATAATTTTGTAACCTCTTACATTCTTCTGCTTAACTTGTACACGTGGATAGCCCTAAGGAAATAATCAGTGGTCAAGCAAACCATTGCATTATAAACCTTACTTTGAAGCTTTGAAGGGGATTAAATTGTCGAGATTATGGCACTTTTTCTTGTATTTCAAAAAGTTTGTTTTGGTTTGGTTTAGTTTGTGCCGAGGTTTCTTTTCTTAATGGTTTTTTTCTTTTTTCTTCTGCAAATGTGCGGCACAAACACCAAAAACCAACAACAACACACCCGAATTGAATCGACAACTGCCAAGCTCGACACGTCATCAAAGTGCGACTTGCCACAGCAAAGAAGTAGTGTTTGTTTGTGTGTCTGCTCGCCATATGTCAATTAAGTCAATTTAAATGTTTGAAAACGCAAATAAATAAAGAATAATTGCAAAATTTATTTTATGCGACAATTAACTTTTTTCAGCTCCTTCTCTGCCCAAACAAATCAGAGCAATTGTCATAAGTGAATATTGCAAGTCGTTGGTGATTTTCGATGATGATGACGATGATCATTTTGGTACTCAATACAATTTGCATTCGTAGGTTGTCACTTTTGTCTCTTATTTTTTCATCTATTCTTTACAATATGAGTCTATTGTTTGTGCGCTACTGTTGCTTCCAACAATGTGGTAACAACAACCGAGGCATGGTTGCAAGTTAATTAGCATTGCCCATGCGCAATAGGTGTGCTACGGCTGCGACGATTGTTGATATTTGATAGATACTCGTAGCTATACCATATAGATAGATCAAACGATTTGATCGGTCGGCTGTTTGTTTGTTCATTTATTTGTGACTCGGCTCTATCAGCGATTGCACAGAACATTATTAAAATAACTTGCCTTGAACTCAATTGGCTTTACTTAGAGGCATATGGAGGGCAAAGCAAATATCGATCAATTTAGTGGAAGTAAAAAAGAACGCGTCGGCGATTTATGAGTAGATCAGTTTGAATTAAAATTGTGAATATTCAACTTTGACTAAGTCGAATCAATGTAAGCAGCCCAGGCAGAATATTTTAAGTCTATTTGATTGCGATTACTCACATGAAAAATAGCAACGTTTTCTGTTTGAATGTGTCTTAGCCTAGCCTGTCTCTGTTCTACACTTATATAAAACACAACCGAAAAGAAACGAATCTGCCACACACATGCAGCACCATATATTGAAAGGAATGCACAAAAACACGTCGCCTCCCAACACTAGACAAATATTGATGGCTGCTCATCAATAGTTAAAACAAAACAAAACAAAACCAAAAGAAGAAAAAATCTATTTTCAAAAAGATATTCTAACAAGCAAAATTCAGTGCGATTGATTTATTCACCTTAACTTAGATTTACCGCCATGATGGCGAAGAGGGCATCTGCTCTACCCTGCTGCACCTTCAACCACACCATGACCCAAGCAGTACTTAGTGTGTGTGTGTGTGTGTGTAGAGGTGCAATGAAGAAAGTTGATTATAATGACGATGATGCGTTGCCTCGGCATTCACTCAACTCAGTTCGAAAGCGTCATCATGACCAGTGTATCCGCCAATAGAAAATAGCGGAAAATCTGCGCCAGCGTTGCCACCAATGTTGCATTTCACTTCGTGTCTTCTCCGTTGTTAATTTTTTTTTTTTGGACGTACGTTTTTCAAAGTTTCAGATACTTTTTATGCTTTGGCGTTACACAAAACCGCAAACAACAATTTATATTCCCATCAAACATTTGACCCCAACGCTGATTCATCTTAATCAATTATAATCTTTAGATCGGGTTTTTCCTCTTTTGTTGTTGTAATTGTTTTTGTTGATGTTGTTGCTGTTGTTGTCATAATGAGCGAAATAGTTATGCACACAAGATTCGCTTCAAAAAGTTTATGCAACTCCGCTGCTCCTCTGACTGCGGGAGGGCGGCAGTTGCTTTATTGCGTCGAGTGACTGAGTGAGAAAAGCGAGTCTCTTCGAGTTCAGTGGAGTGAGTTGAGCAAATTGCGCGAATATCGCCAAAGGCGACAGTTGGCATGCACAGTTCGAAATCGTCTGAGCAATCCAAGATTATCTGCAATCCAGTTAGAAATTATTGCGTGTTGAACTGCCAGTTGAAAAGTTGATAGATAGTACATAAAGTATATAAGACTAATATAGATATCTATATAACATCGTTTATCCATTTGTTTATTACAAACGCCTGTTCTCAGCATCATAAAGGCTATACTGATAAGACTTACCTTCGATACGCTTCTAGGTTTTCTGTTTCTTGGTAGATGGTCTCAGGGTGGTTTTATTTCGATTATTAGGTTTTACTTTTATACAAAAAGCTCATTCATGAGCTTATGCACAATAAAAAAACAAGTGCATAAAGAAATATTAAAATAAAAAACGATACCAACAACCATACATATAAACGACAGGCCTTCGGCCTAAAAACAACAACAACGATGTCTATTCCACCAGTTAAAAACACAAACAACAACAACAACCGGCGCAATCACTTCAACAAACAGTGGATATGGATGGAACAGTAGATAAAATTCAAAAAGGCGAACGCACTCCTAAAGCGCGAAATTCAAATCTCAAAACGCCTCTCACTAGAAACATACACTTCAGCAATAAAGCCAAACACGTTTACATGAAAAATCTGGAGTACCATCCGTACCTTGTGCGGCTTAGAACTGTACCACTCTATACACGCCATACACAGGGCCAACAAGTTACCTTATAGCAGAAGAATTCGGCACTAACTGGTCGAACGGTTCAAACGACATAAACTTTTCGAAACCTTTTCGCTTACACAAAACAGACCTACTCCCTACCCCCACTCCGTATACACCCTCATCCTCAGTAAAAACAATGGAAACCCCAATTACTCCTCTCGAACTAAAGTCCGCACTTTCAAAATTAAAAGGTAAAACTCCAGGTCTGGACAGAATCTCCTACCCCATGCTAAATAATCTTCAACCGGCATCCTCATCACGTTTCCTCGACCAATACAATAACATCTTCAATAAATTCCTCCCACAACACTATAAACTGAGCAAAATCATCCCTATAAATAAACCTAACTCCGACAAAACTGAACTCAATAGCTACCGACCCATTTCGATAAACTCTAAACTGGCTTCAAGATTGGCAAATCGGTATCTGATAATCTAGTGGCGCTAGATTTTCTGATCACGTCAGCCCTCTCCTCCAAAAACCACCTCTCGATCATCTCACTCGACTTCACCAAAGCGTTTCACAAGGTAAGAATCCACTCCGTCATAGATGAGTTACATTCGTGGAAAATTGGACCTAAAATCATCAACTATGTCACCAGCTTCATGTCTAATATAAAAATGGTAGTATATGCAAACAACCACTTCTCTTCAGTTCCCCCTTAATTCAACGGCATTCCGCAAGGCTCACCCCTTTCCGTCATCCTGTTCCTTATCGCATACAACAAACTAAATAGATTAATCCTTAAATATAGACATTTCGACTTCTACGCCTACGCCGATGATTACCTCATTGTAAAAAAATAAACAAGTATATCTCAATAAACATAAATCCCCTAATAACAGATATCCTCTCCTGGTGTGATTATTCGGGTGCAACTCTCTCGGTTTCAAAATGCAAACATTTGCACATTTTTAGGAAGCATTCCTGTCAAGTCAAAATATCCTCTTCTCTAGCTCCGATTGCAGACGTCAAAATCTTCAAAATCTTAGGAATCATCTTCAATCACAGATACAACTGGAACAATCCCATTCTAAACCTTTTCACCTCCCTCAACTCCAGGCTAAACATAGTCAAATGTCTCTCAAATTACAAATACAACTGCAAACAACTATCTGTGATAGATGTCATAAAACTTTTGATTATGTCAAAAATAGATTACGGCCTTTACCTCTATGGAAACTCACCAACCTCTCTTTTAAACAAGATCAAAGTATTTTAGTACTCAGCCATTAGATTTACCCTAGGAGCTTTTAGATCTACTTCTATAAACAATATGCTTTTCGAAACCCGTAAGCAGCTTTCGAGAGCAATGCTCATTAAACCAATACTTCTGCCAAATGACTCTCCTTTAGCAGTAACCCCCAAAAATATATCTAAATCTAAAAATCCAGCACCAAAAATTCCTGAAATTGTTGGATAAAAAATATATAAAGGTGGAAGTATGTATCTGATTTTAATTCAGTGAGATTCGCACAGTCGAAAAATGCCAACCAATTTTTTTGTATGAAATTATATTAAATCTGTACGTGAATTTTATTTTGTAACGCTTCCATCAAAATTAAACTTAAAAATAAAAGTAGTCACATTAATTAGTAACGCGCAGGATATACTCTTTTAAAAATAAAACCTTTAAATCGATTCGTAAAGTAAAAACATGTCTAGATCACGACCAAAGCCTCACCTATTACGTTGATAATTATCCTCTTATATAATTGGAACTAAATCGTATACATTCCCGGAATTTCATTGAAATCGGTTGGGTATATTTTGAGCCAAAAGAAAAATTGTTTTTAACAAATGAATTAAACCATCTAGGGGCCCACACAAACACACACAACATATTTAATCAAAATCGATCCAGCCGAATTTTATATATAACGATATCACAACGAAATTAAACATTTCTTCATCATCTTCAGCTGTTGATACAAGTATGTTTGTCAACTTCGAAACCGCATGAATGTAGCTTCATGCCGACGTTTGAAAATACCAAATGCAAATAAAAGAAGCTCCAAACCAAATGAAAGAAAAGCATGTAATTGGAAGGATGTGTCAGGGTTGTTAAAGTAAAAAATGTGTGTGCTTCGGGTCGCACACGAAGCCATTCGAGTCGCTGTCGCATATGCCGATTTCATCTGATCAGTGGTTGCCAAGCAAGCCATGTATCTTTCTCACTCTTATCTTCGCATGTTTTCTCTCTCACCCATGTCGATGGGTGACTATTCTATTAACTATTCTCAAATTCTTGGAAGTATTCCGATGAACCGAATATGAGGCATTTCATTTCATTTGTTTTGACTTTGTTCCTTTTGGATTTATTTGAATTTGATGTTTGAATGCGAATCACTTGCAAGTGCATCCATTTGTTTCATTTCCTTACTTTTTATTCGGGACCAAATGAAATAAATGTTCGAATATGTTTTGAAATGATTGCTTGTGAATGCTTTCGTATAAGACTCTAATGTACACATAGTTTAGGAGCAGTTTGTATATTTTCTCTATGTGAGGGTACACGCTTGACATGAATTGAATTGAATAATAAACGAAGAGGCATATTTCATGTGCAGCATAATATCCTGTGCTAATAATGATAATATAATTACCTCATTTTCTGCGCTTTCTTGGAGTGGACTTGTGATCACGTCACAAAGCATTACTATTGCCGTCAATTATACCAGCCACCAGTCTTATAAAGTGTGATTATGAGAAAAATTGGTAAATTATGTGCCCTTGTATTTAAGATGAAACACCAAGAATGTGCGGAGATCGTGGAAAATTGAAATTCCCAGAAGTACGTTCATCACCTAAAGAACTTCCAACATTGATATTAGTTAACCATCCAAGCGAATCAAATCATGGCAAGTACTTTCGTTCATTTACTGGCTTTGAAACAAATGCTACTTCAATATATCGTGTCCAAAAATAGGATGAAAGCATGGAATATTTTTTTTTGGAAGATTGGCAGGACTATTTTGGATATCCACGTTTAGTTTCAAATCAATAAACACAATTGCTGGTGATTTAAAGTGGAAGTGCAGGTCGGGGCTCGAACCTCACTGGATGCAGGGTCACAGTCATGACCATGGTCATTGTCATGGCCAATACCTCCAACCTCCGGTACTTGGCTTTGTTCCTTGGTGACGTCAGATGCCCTCACATCACCAAGGACTGGTGGCGGCAAGCTAATCACCAAGGCTGGGTTCAGATAAAAACCATTCGATTAACCAACACTAAAATACCAAAAAATGAGGTTGGTGAATGTCCTATACCTAGAGGAGTGGACAAGTAAAAAAAAATAATTATGTAAAATTTTTACAGTCGACGCTTGACTGTGTGATCTAATTAAAACTGACCTTGTTCACACTATTGTATGTTGTGTATTTCTTGCTGTATTAAAATATTGCAAATGGCAGTCTCCCTTGGTTGGCGCAGAACTCGTATCTTGTTTTCCAGCATTTGACTATGGTGTCTTAACCAACTTTTTTTTTATGTGGAATCCAAAATAGTCACAACATCTCTTAAAGTTACTTCTTTCAACGTCTCTGTCAGTCCAATCTTCTCAAATAGAGATGAAAACATTGAATTTATGTTTAGTTCATCAGATAAAATTTTGGTCCATAGGCTGAATTAGTGAATGATGAATGATGAATTGAATGATGACGGCGGCATTAACATAGCTGATATGGAATGATATGAAAGCATTTTACAGTAAAGTCCAGATTTATCCGGGTTGTAAATTTGGTCGTTCACCAGCCTCATCTCAACTATTTTCTCTTGCAGTTCTTTTTTAAATTACTCTATTAATGCTTGCCGAGCTGACGATATCTCCCCTGTAATTATAAAAAACCGAACGCTATACATTTCCTTAAAGTTCTGCAGCCAAACATCACTTGCAAAGAACTGAGCATCAGTTTCTTTGAGTTGAGCATGCAGCTATTTGCTTGTTCTTTTCAAATCAAACCATTTATGGGGTAATTTTTGGCTTTTTGGTTTACGAACCAATGATAAAAGCATTTTTCCATGCGTAAAAGTCCAGAAGTCCCAAATGTTCTTCGATATCCTGGCCCACTCCACGTATTTCTATTGCAATTCAACCTTTTTTTTTAATTTAATTCTGATTTAATTAGTAATTACTACTTTCTCCTCATTCTTGTGTAAATTCCTCTGAACCGTACGTATAACTTGCCACATCTCAAATGACACAAAATTTTAAACTCACCCCGCACTCAATAAAAGACACTATAGCGCTTTCAAAATTTGTTCACACTACCGAGTAGCTATACTATAGAGCGTTCACACTATCGATCGTGGACTGTATTAATTTCTACCCTTACCACGGGATCCTGTGGTGCAGCAATGGAGTACTCCCTATTAAATTAAAAATGGTACCGGGACCGGGAGCTTCAAAAGTTAATTGGATTAGAAATATACAACAATTTCCAAAAATCGGATGCAATTAGGCCAGTCATGTACGGCAGACCTCAGTTAATTGTTGACAGCTCCATAAAAATAAATTGAAAATTAAACACCTTTAAGTGGCAACGTGATTCTAAGACTTAATAAAACGAGATTCCATGTTATACATCAGGAGTGATCGCGGTTCAATAAATAATTCTGTGTCTATAAAATATAATGTCTACCTTTATGGCTTTTACGTACATATATTCTCAGCTTGTTTCTGATTCTATCGAAATTTTACAGGCTTGACCCCAAAAACTTAGGACCTGAAGCCTACTTGATGGAGGATCATTTGGATTGTGTTCAAACTAAGGTACTTGCTCAAAAAGGTACAGCAAATTTGACTAATTGTATTGCATTATCTTTCGTTTGTGCATATTGTTTAAGCAACATGACACATTCTAACGTGGTTGGTTAAAGCAAAAAAGTATATATGTGTATATACACACGTAGAAGAAATCCCTCCCTCGACACACAATTTATCACTTTGCAACTGTAATCACCACTAAGCCAAAATGTTCACAATAACCAACGGCAAGCCTTCGACATTTTAAAGTCAACTGAAGCCAACTATAAGACATCAAACGAAAGTAGTTGAAATTACAAAATAAAAAAACAGATACAAAAAACACAAATCCGTTTTTCAATTAGAGAACTCCACAACACTTTGGAGCTTTATTTTTTTTATTTCTTTGCGTATTTAATTGTTTAATTTACAAATCATGTGAACCAATTAGACAAACGGCGCGCACGAAAACAAGGCTCAAATAGTATTTTCTTGTTAACAATTATTAAGTGTACAACAATAACAACAACAACAACAACTACTACTTCTTCAACAACAGTCAAACAACAATCAAATCAATTCGAAACGTAGCGAATCGAATTGAAATGAAATCGAAATGATAAATGTGCTACATAAAACAACAACAACAACAACAACAATAACAAGAATAACAAGAACAACAAGAACACACAAGCTTGGCTAGAAATAAACCAACTCGTATGCGTGCGAACATAAGTGAGTGAGTGTGATAGCGTGTGCATCGGTGTGCGTTTGCGATCCATTACGAGCGGGCTGATGCAAAGCCATTGGAAAACGCGCACATGACGGATGAGTTTGAACTCACATGCCTGACCCAAACGTGCAGAGTGCTTTGCGTCGAAGCCTGGTGAGGCTGCTCTTTGCACAGTTGGCCGGCCGGGCAAAGGGACGGATGAGTGGTTGACCGTTCGGTTAGTCCGTTGTATGGCGTTATAACGCATGTAATCATGATCGGCCACGTAAAAGAAATAAATGTAACTTCAAATTTGCGCACACAATTCAAATTCTTATTGGAATGATCATTGACTCACTCGCTCACTCACTCACTCACTCACTCACTCACTGATTCAGGTGCTCTGTTTCATTCGCTGTGCCAAGTGTTCCAATAACATCTACGACCGCTGTTGGCGCAGCTGAGCTCGACTTCTGATAAATGGCACACAACCTTTTCGAGGTTGATTATTATGTTTTGTCTCTGATGGCCTCAGCAACAACTCACAACATGCAACAACACACATTTGGTGGGATTTCGAGTGATATTATTTTATTTCTATCCGATATTTGATTGCCTTCGGAAAATGCACTGCGAAAAAAGGCTAACCTAGTGGTAACAACCTGCCCCTCATTGTAATTAAAGACATACTACCTACTGGCACCGCCTTCCTGCACAGTGATTTTCCAGGTATCCAATAGCTTTTGGATTCACATGCTGTTTCTCAGATTCCAAAATAGAAGTTATTCTTGCTTAATAGCGGACTTTGTTGGCCAAGAAGATTTTGTTTTGTGATTTCTAGCGCCTATGACTCATTCGAACTCGAAATTGGCACCCCTTCCCCAAATCATTTGATATGTCGGACAATATGAAATGTTAACATTTTCTAGTTTGATTTGGATAGTCATATAAATTGTAGAACAACAAAGACACCCAGCCAATACAATACATTGGCCTTGGGACAAAGACCTTTCTTATGCAGTGTGCAACATAATATGGCATAGCAACAAAAGGGCAGAATTCGATTATCAGGCATGCGATGTGATAAGGGCTGTGATTTGTGCTGCACTATTTCTGCAAATAGCATTAGTAAAAATTAATATAACATACTCTTATACTCTACATAACACCAGTTCAATCAGCAACTTGCATCAGCGTGTCACCCAAATAAATAGGGATATGGGATGGTATGAAATGCGTTATATTTTCAAGTTCAGATATATTCACAAATTTTGGCCCACCTTAAAGAGTTTACAGGTGCTCCAATGTGTTCATATTATAAAATACACTTGAGCACTTTCAGTTACCATATTTGGGTACACAATTAGAAACCACGGCAGTTCCTAGAGATTATCGTTTCAACAAGCTCATCTAAATGGCTTCTCCTCGAGTTCGCATCACATGATTATGACGCGTACGAGTATATACGTAGGTTACCTCGACTGTGGACGTAAACTCTTTTCAACTAATCCCGGCTCAAAGTCAACCAAAATTCTTAGTTTCTCACAGTGTATTCTGAACCGCAAATTACAATTTCGAACACATTAAATTTTTTCCATAACCATAACGACGGCGAACACAATCAAAAATTGGCGAATTGAATTAATCGCTTCCATTTCGTTTATTTGTTGGTAATTAAACACCTCAGCTTCGATTACTGATCTACGGGTGAGTGAGTGAGTGAATGGTTTGATTTTATGGTTTCGTTTCTATGTCGATGACGATGATGACGACGAAGATACACGTTGATAATGTTGATTCGTTGTAGGCCATTAATCTCAAAAGCGAGTATGGGAAACTTTTCTCCCAATTTGTGCGAAACAAATGGCGCCTCCTTGGTATGACCAAGCGACTAGTCGGGCGAGTCGACAAGTCGATGAGTCCACGTATATATGTATATATATGTGTGCGTGTAAAGCCAATCAATAGCGTTAGAGGTGAAAATGCAAACTAATTTGTGTTCCAATTTGTTTTTGTGTACGAGCAACGCGCACAGCAAGTGTTCTAATAAGAACACAACGGTGAGGATCACCAGTCGTGATTCATTTTGTGAGTACAAGTATGTGAAAAAAAAACTTGGTAGTACAACTACAATTATGCTGAAGCTGGTGTCTAAATAATCCGAAAAAGCCAGCAACTTCAATCCAACCATTGGGAAACCAAACACAATCTTTGGACTAGTCTCAGGATTACCTTAAATTTCTTAGTTAATCCTTTTGGATGAAATATTCAACACTCGAATATTTTCATGCCTTTAGCAACAACTTTTTAAATGACCGCCGATTATTAAAATCACCCAAAATAAAGTAAACGAAAATACGCCATTGCCATTGGTTACTAATACTCGACACCAGTTCAAGACCTACAACTTGATGTTTGTAGTGGCGGTGGTTGTTGCAATTTAGGTAAAAACTATGAAAAATCGAAAATGTCAATATGAAGAAATATGCATGACCTGCCGAGCGGAAAGAAAATGCGCTATCTGCTATTTGCAATGAGCGAATGTGTGAGCGAAGCGATCAATCGCCCTCGGGTGCATTCAATTACAATCGATTCTGGTGTGAAAAAGTTCAATTTCTTTCGTTCAATCTCACACGAGCATGTGTTACTACTACGCCAAGTGAGGGTAATGAGGAAATGCTGACTGTGGTCCACTCAACATCACAGAACCCAAACGAAACGAACCACATCGAGTCAAGTTGAGTTGAACCGAGTAGTTGGCATATACTGCAATAGCATGCAACTCATGCACTGCTTAGATGTATATTTTCACCCTGGGTGCGTGTGTGTATGTGTGATTGCCATATTGTGCAGATAATTGTGTGTGCGCCCTCTCACAGTTGAGTGAAGTGCTTAATGCTTTGTGACTATTCATGGGCACTCAAAGCAATGACTTTGTATGCAGAAGACACAACAGCAGCAAAAACAGCAAACCGCAACCGAAGCAGAATATGCAAATCACACACACCGAAAGTAGTGATCGCGCAAATAGAGTTCGACAGGTTAGACCGACCGACTGGCAGACCTACTAGAAGATGCAGTTCTCCAATGTATTTCACTGTCCTGCGCAGAATGGCAAATATACAATAAAAATATGCATATACTTTTTTTTATATGTATCTGCACACATTCACACAAAAATCGAAAACACTCAACCATTGACAGTCAAGTGGGCAACGTTATGCAGCAGCAGTGAGTACAGCAGCTGAAACGACGTCAACGGCAATAATTGCCCACTTGATATTAAAATCAGACAAAACCCAAGCGCAACGAGTCCACACAAAAACAAAAAAAGTTGAAAAAGCCATGCGATTGCAAAAAGTAATCAAACCCAAGACAGAAAAAAGCACCCACAAATTTGCAAAAAAAAAAAAGAAGAAAACCGCGCCAAGTGCAAAAATGAAATTATCAAAAATCGTTCATCAAATTACTAAAGTCACTCTGCTGGCACTTAACGACTCTATTACGAAATGGCAAAATCAAAGAAGACAAAAAACACAGAAATCGAACCACAGTGCTCAAAATCGCTTACATTTTTAGGACTCGCGACTAGAATTCGGTTTGATTCGAAGCGACTTGGTTTGCTTTACGTTTTCTGGGCCCCGTTAGCCTCGCCAACGTCAACGTGAAAATGTATGAAAATCAAGGCAAAAACAACTGGCAATGGAGAAAAACTACAACGAAAAGCGTCAACACAAAAATTATTTTAAATTAGAACTCGAAACTACTCACGTTTTGCAATTTTCGCTATTTTAAGGAATGCCAATTGAAGTGTTAGAAATAAACAAACAAAAGCACAGATGCACACACACACACACACACGAACGATGAGAGCGAAAAGTGAAGCACCATCAACAAAACTAACATCAGCAGAATCAAAGACGTCAGCGGCAGTAGCAGTAGCAACAACAACAATGACTAATAAAATGACTGATAGTGTGAGTGACTGAAAGCCTGACTGCTGAAGACTGCTACTCGTAGCTAGCCTAGTTGACAATCAAAGCAAATAGCTCAAACACAAGCTGGCAGAGCTTCAAGTGTTTCTACGAAGTCACTGCGACTAAGACGAAGAAGATGTCATCACCCACACTTGAAGACAAGTTCGTTGCTTAAGTCTTTTGTTTAGACGTAGTTGAATGCTGTCAACGTTGCTGCTGCTGCTGCTGCTGCTGCTGCTGCTGCTGCTGTTGATGTTGACTACTTATTTTTTCCAATTTGACAGTGCAAATATTGGCAATATTGGCTGCGAAATATCGCTTACAGTTAAATGGCCACAAAATGCACTTAGCGCTGACTCATTCCCGCACTCGAAGCAGAACTCGAACGCGACTTCGGCTTCGTCTTCGTACTGAAGTCAAATACTGAAGAAGACATTCATTGAATGAAGGAAGTAAGCCTTCTGCTGCACTTCGATTTCTTTTTCCCAGCAACGTGACTATGAATAAATTAAATAGCCTAGATTTCTCATTGATTTGCTTGCTTTCTTGATTCTCTTTTCTGAATTATGCGAAATAATGGAAGCTTGTTACATATTTACGGCCATTGTAATGTTATAATTCAGTGTGTTTCTGTCTTGTTGTGTGTGTGAGTGTCGAATAAGTGAAAGCCGCCACCCATAGTTGTCAACTTGTTTTTTAACATTTAATTATCTTATTTATTTATTTATTTACCTTTTAAATTTTTGTTTTTGTTTATTTTTTTTGTTACATAAATTTTGATTAATTAATTTTAATTAGTAGACGTGGCGCAAAGAAGTAACCAAGACCGAAAGAAACGTAGCAAAAATCACACAACACGCAACTGTGTGCACATTTTTATTGGCGCAACGTTGTCAAAATCACGTGCAATATGCAATAATCTCGTAGATTTTATGTTACTTAGCCAACAAGAAGAACAACAACCACAACCTAGTGGCTGGAGCATCTCCACTAACCGAGCTGCTGCTTGCAAAGTTGAATTACAAATCTACAACAAATTCACTTGTCTCGTTTTTGTTTTTTTTTTCTCTCTTCTTCTTTCAGTAGTGTATCTTTTTTGATGCCGCGCCTGTCAGCAACACATCTGCGTGGCAACAGCGACCAGCATTAACTGATTGTTTTAATGGGTGAATTCATTCTAAAATGTTTCCTTATGATTTTTTAAAATCTATTCAAACGGACAACTAACAAATTAAAGACATTTTTATCGTTCGGCTTTCGCAGTTGTCGTCATCGTCGTCAGCCGTTTATAGAAGCTTAAGTGTTGACTGCTTGACTAAGTCTGAGCCAACTGCAACACTAACCACCACCGCCAACCACCACCAACAAAAACAACAACACAAAACTGTAAAGTGCCGTTTTTCAAATATGGAAAATTAACAAGACGCAATTGCACGCCAACAAAATCAGGTAAAACGCACAACACGCCTCAAACAGCAAAGCAGCAGGCAAAAGACCTACATCCTGGGGCTGCAACAAGTTGAAGTTGCTGTGGTTGCCGCCTTCAGCGAAAACGTCGACGACGACAACAACGGCGATGACGACGAAGATGATCACGACGTTGGTCAGGCTGTGTTATCGTTTAATGCATAGTTTTATTTTTATGCCAGTTTCTACAGGCACACTAATGTGCTTCATGTTGATGGTGTTGGCGCGAGATTGTTATCAACTGATAGCAGGCATATACGTCAAAATGAAAACACAGATACAGATACACACAGATGCAAATACGCTGCAAACACTTGCATGCGAAAATGGCATTTATTATATAATTAGGATTTGTCTTACTGCTAATAATCCAAGAGCAAAATGTTTTTAATTTATCGGTTTTATTTTACTTTCTTCTATTTTTATATACGAAAGTATTTCGACCTTCGTAATAATGTGAATATCTGTGCTGAAATTGGTGAGCTGACCATGTCCTCTACACCAGCCTCAGCGGGCTGTCATGCTTAGCTGTTAACATTGCCCTCCACCTCATGTGACCAACTGGAAGAGACTTCTGCCCATGTGTGTCCGTTTATGTTTGTCTTGTTAACAAGCTCATTATCGTAACAGAAACCAAGACAAGCAATAAGATACAGATACAGATACACGGCGACAAGGACGACAACTTTCAACTAGTCGTTGCACCAAACGAGCAGGCAGCGCCAACAATTAAAAGGCATCGGTTTACAGGAAAATTCTAGCACGATAAAACCATTTAAAAATGATTCTATCTATAAATAAATACGCATATGAAATTGTATATTTGTGCAAAAATGTAATAGTCTTCATTATGGAGCGGCGTACTCGCACACATGAACATTTTTAAGGCCCGTCTATGAAATTTAATAAGTGTATGCTCGTATGTCCGTAACTAGATACCCATCACGTTGAGTAGATCGCTAATAAAGATAGCAGTAAAGCACTTGTATGCATGCACAGAGGTGTACACGTGTAACCATTTTGGCCACGCTACGCTAATTTCGCTGACCTGATGATTGCCCATGGAAATCGGAAATCATGAAATTATGAAATTATGTTTCATGTCGGGTGTCGGGGTGTAGCCAAAAATAAAAAGAAGCATGAGAAAAGAGCAAAACCGAAAACTTGCATCTACGATTTTGTTTGTTGGAACTTTAACATTTCAAAACAGAGAAACACAAGCATTGCCGCCAAAGTCAAAGAATCGATCACCCCACACGTCATGCATACGTACACAAATTTGCTGCGCCTGATTACAAGATCAACGCCAATGGACCTGTCCTTCTGCCTTCTATCTGTCGTCGAGCGTGTGACCGACTCAACTTGTCTTCGTATATGTTTTTAGATGACCCAAGAACGTTCGAAATTTGTAGCACGCTCGCTCACTTATAGAGTCACGCCTTTTGTCTATACATATGTACGTATGTACCACTTTAACAATAAGCTCTAGCTCCGCTCTAGCTCATTTGAACGGTCACACTCACAGTTCAAAATCAATTGCAACAAAGTTCATGCAAGGCGAGCGAAAATATGTTTTTTGAGTCGAATTCTCTCAGCCCAACATCATCAAACCTCATCATGCGCATGCATTATCAGCATAGTTCAATAGACTTATTGGCTGTTTATGACTAACTACGAGTATGTCCGTCTGCACCATCTGAAGATGAGAGATGAGCATGCTGCGGCATAAACGACGACGACTCTTCGAACAAGTGCATAAAAGTGTGCAGGAATAGAAAAACCCGCACACAGGCTCCACAAGACTCACTCACTCATCCGCTTGATCTTTATGCTATTTTAGTCATATTAAATTACAAGCAAAAAAAAAATAGCAGAAAAACCGAAGTTGACTCAAGTCAAGTCGCGACTGCATGTGATTGATCTGCGCTAATCATCAAATCGTTGATGTCCGGCAAGTCTGTGACGTTCCAGTGCTGCTTCGTTAGTTGTGCAGCACCAAAAGTTCGCATATATAAAATGCATGCGCATTTTCTGCTTTTTGTCTGGCTCCCCGATTTATACGCGAAATATTCTTATTGAGTTATTGCAGCAAGTTGCTTTTTGATTTGTGCCACAGCGATCGCAACGCTAACCTCAGACGTGCTGCGCTGGCTTCAGTTTTAACCTGACTAAAGTCAAGTCTCAGTCAATTGCCAAATGATGCGCACGTTCATGTTCTGCCTGATCAGGTCAGTTAATAAGGTTAAAAGCTTTAATGTCCATGACTCATTTTTTTTATATTTTTTTTTTTGTTTTGTTTTCTTGCACAATCGATGGATTTACCGCATGCAAATTACGTACTTCATGCACGAATATTATAATTAGTTGCGCTCTTTGATTAAATAATTACAATCATTTTCTACAAAGTTTGTTGCTTTGAGTTTTTCTACTTCATTAGTTCGACGAAAAAAACACAATACACAATAAATAAATAGACGCAGACCAAAAAATAGCTAAAAGCCTTAAAATTCAAATTTATGTAACATCATTAATAAGCTCAATTATTTAAATCGAAAGCGCGAAAAAGGCTTAGACTACACACGCCCTGGACTCACACATCATAAAATAAATGAAACCGCAAGATACAAAGATACGTAAATTCTCAAACATCAAATCGAACGCATTTCCTAAGAGCAACAACGGCAGCCAACCAATTAGCAACGCCCACAAGGTTTGAACCCAAACTCAAAAATTATGAGCACCAATAACGATTTTTTTCCTACTTTGATTATGTCTGAAGAAAAAGTAGTGCTAGTTTTCATCGTCGGCATCGTCGGCACAGTCGGTAGTTGAACCAATATACAATAAGTTGAAATAAATATATATAGAAAGTTGGTGCTAGAAATACAATTTCTACTGTATCTCAGCTAGCCAAGTGTACAAGACACAAGAAGAAGTAATACAAATTTAAGCATTTGTACGATAGACAGCATCCCATTTATTTGTCAATTTGTCAGTTCGAAATCGATTCGCTGTGCTCTATAACGATTTTATGCAAAAGTTCAGTTCAAAGTTGACTCGACTTCACATTGAAGCTCGAAACTGTCTGTCCTGAGAGAATACCTCAGCAGGTAATTTGCATACATTAACTACTGTTATGAACTTATATTTCGTGTATATTTGTATTCGAGCTATTTTATGCAAAGTTAATCTAAATTTAATTATGGTCTTGGAAAAACATAATACAAAAGAGATATGAGCCGAAGGCAACCCAACCAAAAACCCAACTGAAGCCAAAATCGATCTGTCGGTCGATCGAAACAGGTACAAAACCAAACAATGCCAGGTGACGCGGTCAACATAGAAGTAGATGAAATAATAAAAATAAAAAATTAATAATAAATTAATAATTACCATAAGCGCTTTATATTTCTGCGACAAGAATAATGTGTACAGCTCGAAGAGCTCCACTTACAACAAAAGGCCTACTGCTAGTTTTGTAAACGCTGTAAAGACTCGAATTCAGATCCGTAACATTTCCATAAATTTTGTTTCTGTTCTCCTCATCTTCTTACCACTGACAAAACAAACACCAGATACATGTAAAGCAAGCCCACGGTGAAGTGAGATTTGACCTTTTTTGATTTTGTTGGCTTTTCTGACATTTGTCGGGTCTCGTACGCGTTGAATGATTGCCAATTGACGATCACATAATCGCGTTGTCGATATCGGTTTTATCGCATTTTATTGCTTATTATTAATTTTTAATAATTTTGTTGTTGCTATGCTTTGTTGTTGGTATACATTGAATAAATTATCTCTGGGAACAGTGGTGTACGTACGAGCGAAAATCGCCAGGTTTAAGGTTAAAGGTTTGGTTTAAGTTTCGGACATTGTTTCCAGCATTAAAAGTGACCACTATTAGTTTTAATTATAACTGATATTGTTTTAAATGTAACGATTGAGATTTTGTTAAATACTCTGTAGGTGCATTTAAGATGAAACAATTTTTCAACGCCAACTCTACTCGTATTTCACAAAAAGAGAATAGCTCACTAGGCTTTTCGGCCATAGCGTCAAAATAAATCGAAAAGAGAAGTAAACGTTTGAACAAGCCTGTAATGATAAGGTTTGGGTTGGGAACTCTAGGAACGCACGAGCTGGAGTATTGGCGAACGTTGTCGATCAAGTGTAAAAGTTGTACAATGTTGGGGCGTAACTAGGTAACTATTTTGTCACTTGTCACTGATACTACTTGAAAAACCTAATTCTATTTCCTGATAGATCCATATATTATTATTAGCCGTACGATGCATGATAGATTTTGAATTTTAACAGTACTTCTTTTAATAATGTGGCCCAAGCGGTTTAAATGCAACCACCATAGCGACAATACGTATTAGCGACATTAAGTATTATAATATATGTATAGAATGCAGTTTATTCAAACAACAAAGCCGAAACGCAGAGAGAACATCTTACCAAAGAGTATAAATGTAACCTTAACAGAATTCATACTCTTTGGTTCTCACGTACACTTCTCTTTCGCTCTCATTGCGGGAGAAATGAAAAAATGTGTGTCTGTTTTTACGCCCACAATGGCGACATAATTTCATTAAAAATTATATTAAGCACATCTGCAAATGAAAGCCGGTCGAATGGTATATTTTTTTATCAAGATAGATTATATATTTTAGGCGTCAAGTGATGGTAAAGAAAATGTCTTGGACTATTATATACACTGTTACACTTCACTGTTCACTTAAACCTGTTCCAGGCTGTTGTGCTGACACAGATGAGAGAACCAGAAACTTAACTCTACCTTTCCCGGCTAGAACAAACTGTCGATCCAAACACCCTGGGAGATGTTAACGCGGTACATACACTAAGCTGCAAGTTTCTCTAACCTGCACCTGCACTTAGATCACACTTTGAGAAACGGGATCTTCACATGTGTGCATACCTAATGAAGATGTCACGTACCACAAAGCAGGTGTAGCCCAGAACAGGTGGTCCATGACATCTTCTGAACCCGAACTGATGGTCTGGTATCAAATTCCTTTTATCCAACAGCGGCAAACACCGAGTCAGAAATAACCGTTCGAAAATTTTTTAAAGTATAGCCACTAAAGCTCTGGGGTCCTTTGTCTAATTCAAATCTGGTTTCAGTCAAAAGTACAGCGTAGCTTTATCAAGGCGAAGTGTAATATTTTATGATTATAAGGAAAATCGAAAAAAACCTCAGATAAGAATTATACCAAAAACTGAACCTAGGGAATAGACTAGATATAAGATACACTGGATTTTATTTATTTTGTCTAGTGTCCTGATAATATGACAACCAAACGTTAGCTTGATCCAGTAATAAGCCGAGGTACTTGATGTTGGTGTTCCATCCAAGAGAATTTTGGTTACGCTGTAGGTTTGTGAAATTTTGCAAATTGCAAGCTTTGCCATTGCGCGAAACGAATATTGCATTTGTTTTTAGGATAGTAACTTTAATTTTCTATTTACAGAAACATTATAGTTATCAAGGGAGTTGAAGTCTGACTTCAGATTACTCTTATTTTCGCTGTAACTAATTATAGCAATGCCTCTATGCCCTCGGAAATACAATGTGTTAATTTCAATGAAAATGCAATTTTTAAACTTAATAAATCGCTAAACAAAATATGCAATAAATTTGAGGTAGCATCATAGAATCACACAATTACAACCGAAGAGTAGAGAGAGGGGGAGAGGGAGCAGTAAAGACAGAACTGAATGCTTGAAATTAGTTGCTGAAAATGAATTGCGCTAATATCAAATTTCACACTGCAGCACTAATGGCCGAACTACAACAGCATCTATAGTGGCAGCTGACGGCAACAACAAAGCAAAAATGTCTAGTGCAACAATAACAACAAAGGCAACAACACAAAATGCAATCAACTTTTTAGTTTGAAGTTGTTTTTTTTTTATTAGCTCATCTTTTTGTGCAGCGTAAACCGGTGTTTTTTTTTTCTTAGTTTTTTTTAGTATCTAATGTGCAAAGCGCTGATTGGACGAAAGCCGACTGACCGCAAAAAATGAGAAAATGAAAAAAAGAGTGCGGCTGCTGTTGCACTGAAACACACACAACCGTGCTAGTAGATACAGCATTTCTTAGATACTTTGCTGAGACTGTGTGTGTGTGTATGTGTGTGTAACGGCCAAGTTTTGCTTTTGTGACACCGACAACGATTTGGCTAAGTTTCACTTTGGCATATGAACAACAAAAATAATTAATTGCAATGTGCCTACGGCAAGCCCTGCCCTGCCTTGATTTCTGCTGCTCTGAAGTTCTAAGTTGTAGCTTTTCCGCGCCACTTTCTCTTTGCGCTTTTCCCACACTTTTACTACCACATAAGTAAAAGTAAATAGATACTCGTATCTAATAAAGTGCAGATTTTCCGTCGGCATGTGTGTGTAACTCACCGGTGTGCTAACATTTTGCGTATCTGATATGCGATTAACTACATCATCTGATATACGATTTTCGTATCATTCGTTTCGCTCTGTGTGTAAGCGTGTGTAAGCGTTTGTGAGTGTGTGTGTGACAGAGGGTGTGTGTTTGTGTTATGGAGCGGCAAGTTTATTGGTCAATCAAATCATTAACACCGCTTTCGCGAAATGCGGCTGTGACGACGGAATGAGACTTCTCGTGTCTAACTAAGTCTGAGAAGTCAGTGTGCGTAGTCGAAATCGAATTAGCGATGGCAGCAACCGAAACGAAATGAAAACAAGCACAAAAAATTATAAATCGATATTTGTCTATGTATGTGTGTATATAACATACAAATGCTGATATATGAAGTTACATTTATGGCGGCCAACGTCGCAGCCGACGGGTGTCACCTGTTGTGCTGCCTGCCTGGCTGCCTGCCTTCAGGTGCGGTTGTGGTTTTTGCAAATGTTTGCGTTGATTTTTCTTTTTCTCATTTTGCGAGTTTCTGGTAACTGAACTCAAGATTTAGTAACGCCATTAAATATTCTGGCAACGCTTAATAAATTCGCATCTGTTGCATTTATCTTGTTGTTGTTGCTAGCTGACATGGCTTTGGCTAATGATGAAAATTATCAAATGAATGCCATAAAAATAGCAACAAACAACAACAAATATATAGAAAACTTGTCTTCGTAGACAATCATCATCATCCAACAACACTACCACAACAACCACAACAACAACAACGAGAACAACAACAACAACAACAGAAACCAACAACAACGCCGGCAACGTCAAATTACAACTTGCTATTGCCAAAATGTCGAACAAGTGTTGCTCAAATGCATGTTGTTGTTGTTGCTGTTGCTGTTGAATTTGTTATTTTTGTCTTGTCTTGCCCACTAACAACATAACAGTTTTTTGCAACGATTTGACTGGACTCAAGTTGAAATTAAAAAAATAAAAATAAAAATTATATAAAAAAATGGCGTCCACCACACACACTCGATTACTCGAGTGCTGCAAGCACCGCAACTTGCGCCTTACTCGCCACACTTGAACAGCTCGATTGGCTTAATTTATGTCGGTGATTATTTGATCATGCTGGCAATCTTGTAAACATATCAATCGCAGGCAGCCATTTAATTGGTAGTAGGCCGCCAAGAAGAGGTGGAGCAAAATTCCATGCACGTACCAATAAGAGAAAAAGGTGATTAGATAAATTTTTCATTTCAATCACAATAAAATTCATTAAATATGTTATTTGTTCGTTGCAATGTCCGGTTAACAAAGATGACTGACAATAACAACGACAACTTTCTAACAGGAATTCGAAAACTTAAAGCCAGCAAAACGATATGGAACCAAAGCTACCAAATAAACGAACGAGCGGATAAGCAATTTTTTTTTCTTCTAGCCACATCCTCACCTCATATTAACCTTCCGCACAGCAGCAACGGCAATGTGGCACGAAAACCCAAACCAAGCTAAAGTCAAACCGAACAGAATGCTTTGGAAGGCAAAGTCAGAAGAAAAGAGGATAGCCAAAAACCCATTTCAACTTTCTCACGCACTTCAGATTTCAATTGGCAATAAATGTAATGCAAAGCAACACTTTAAATCATCGAGTGCAACAACAGAAAGCAAAACCCAGTGCAACACTGTCAACACCACAACTACCACCACCAACAACAACAACAACAACAACAACAACAACAACAATAACAGCAACAGTAACAACTATAAGAACTGTCTTTAGCAACTTCTACCCTCTTTTCGTGGCTCAGCCAATGCCGCCCGCGCTCTTTGGCAAGTCAATAAAACAGAATGGCCAAGCCAAGTTTCGATTGCATCTGCTAAAACCAATAGTTAACAATTTCTTTAGCATACAACACCAACAGCAACAACAGCAACAACATTGTTGCATGTACAACAAGTTACTGTTATGCAGGCAGGCTAGACTGAGGCAGCAAACTCCAACCTCAGCCTCGCCTGCCTGCCCGTCTGCCTCTCTGCCAGCAGCGTGGTGTGGCGAGCGAGTCAACTAAGCCAGTTTGCAAGATGAAATCTCATCATCAGCAAAGTCAACCTAATATCAAATTCACACAGAAATTCATACATTTAACGGCGTAGTGAAAAGAAAAGTCAAAGGAAAATTGCTGAAAATTTGTTTATGCAAAAAAGAGTGCAATCAAATGAAAAAAAACAACAAAGAAAACCAAGAAAAGATAATGTCCTTACACAAGTGGTACAGTGCAAAATGGCACACAAGCAATGGGCCACTTGACCCTTGTCTTAAGTAGACCGATCAGGTGAGCGCTGGCTTGGCCTTGTGGTCACTGCTTGGGATAACTTGGCCTAATAAGAAGATACGTAGAGTAGTGTTATCGATTTATTGCAAAGCACTAGGGAATACTCAGGCTAAATCGACACATCGAATTATGCGGAACATACTTAGAACATACTCGTACCTGGGTTCCGAGAGAACATAGTTAACGGGAGTAACACATAATACCATTGCGGCATAGACTTGTGCGGAATTTTTTTGCTCATTTGAGTTTTGTGTGTCATAACTTTCATATGAAAACTTTGATATCAATCAGTGTGCTTCAGATTGGTTAGTTCTATATAAAGTTATTAGAGACACAAACTGAGTGACGATTCGGAAAAATTGATATGGTGAAGGTACTGATTTGGAAACCACTGCCATAAAATGGTTCGATCGCCTTCGTACTGGAAATATTGATGGGTACTTTTTAAGTCTCCCATATCTAAATCAATATGTAACTTCATCTATAATGTGTTCCTCAAGGCAGTCAGTTGGGGCCTTACTTTTCAATGCCTTTATTAATAATCTACCTACCGTCATCAAAGAGTCTTATTTTATAATATATGCAGACGATGTAAACCTAGGCCCTAGGCCTGAGTGGCCCCTGTCATCGGATTTTTCATCAGAGTTAGGATCTTTGGGGTTACAATAACTATTTACTTCTCAATATCAATAAATGCAGAGTTATGTCCTTTTGACGGACTCGAAGTTGCATTTCGACACCCACATTTCCTCTTCTGAGTCCAAGGCTAGAGGGGTCCTTGGCTAGATATGTATGTTATGATATTCAGTATCGGATGTATATTGGCTGTATGTATTCTTAATTGTCATTTGCTTAGTTGCCAACGGCTGATGACGTTATATCTGTAGCCATGTATAACGTAGACATTAACTTTGGTATCGCATGCCGACTAAAGAAACTCGCAATAGACTAGCTGAGCGCAGTCTACTATGTAACTGGGTGAATTTTGAACCACTTGGCCCCTCCCAACATGAGATCAGTGTGAGGTCACCGCTCCGTTCTGTGAACTTGCAAAATCACTTGTAACTGCGACAAGAACCTCAGAAATTCTGTACTAATGGAATAATAAAATTTCATTAATTAAAAAATTATTCGAATTTGTTCTACAAAAGGCCGCGTATTTTTTCTTCAACATATTATTAAATTATATTATATGTACAATACCTAGCTGCTTCCGCAAACGTTTTTTTTTTGCTATCAAAGAAAGTTTCCAAGTTTTATTTTGAATTTTAGTGCATGATTATTAATTCCTGGTCCATACATCCGGTAATAATTTTGAATGAAAGGTGTTTTCGATTTCTGGATCATAATCGAATGAGATTCTAAAAAGCGAACATAATGCCAAAGTGTTATTTGCATAAGTCTTCTGTTGACGAATAGAGTTGCGTCTCTACTTGTGACATTTTCGCGTTGATGGTCCTGTCTTCTGGTTCGGTTACGTTGAACGGAGAGGCGTACATTCCCATGTTCTTCTTTTTTAGTAGAACGTAGTTGAGCCATAACTGCAGGTGCTCTTCTTTTTGTTTCTGTATGTTGTTCATGTGTTTCTAGGACTCCGTATAACCGACTTCACTTGTTACTAATTGAACTACGTGCAGTGATAGAACAACTTGTTGATGTTGTTATTAACGTTAAACTTTCTCTCATGTTTTCTCCTGCACTGGCATAAAATTACATAACTCACATCTAGAGAATAATACCTTTCCAACCATATAATTATTATTAAAATATATTGACATTAACTTAGGTGAAATGGTTTCCGAAAAATCATTTATCCGTGTTAATGTAGTGATAGTAGGTGTACAAATAAGGATTGAGGGTTTTTCAGTGACTTTGAAGCTTTATTTCGAGAATCATATTATTTATTTTTCTCTAATTTTTAGATGAGACGTTCGTCGTATTTCAGGGTTAACTATCCAGCTCCGGCATGGACTAAACAAAATTGCCTTGTCTTGTAATAAATATGCTATGATTGGTTCAAACGAACATATAACGAACAGTACAAGTCACTAAGCGGATTAAGGATGGTTAACAGGAAGTTACCAATGAATTCGATATTACCCCAAATACAATTATATATCTAAATTTGAGGCAATAACACATTAAATTAAATAATTAATAAATGCGCAAATGCACTCCTAAATCATCCAACGTTGAACACATTAACAGCATTAAAACATTAATGATTGGACCGGAGTTACCGATTGGAGTTGAAAATTCCCACTGAACACATCAAAAAATAATAAAATTCAATCAATAAAAGAAATGCAAACACTTAAACAATTACGATCACATTGGCGAATTGCGTCTCGATTTTATATTATTGTAGATTTTAATGATGATACACGGATAAGTAAAGCAGCTAACATAAAACCAAAAGCAACGCTAAACGGCAGAGAAGCCCTGATCTGCAGTGTTGGCTGATTTAAAAACACATGAAACTCATTCCATAATTTGATCGCTGATTGAGAAAGGTATAAACAAGCGGAGAGTAAAATGAATTTAATGATTTTCAATAAATAAAACTTTTTTAAAAATACAAACACAAGAAATGGCGCTTGCTGCAGTTTTTGTTCGATGCTCCGCCGGCATATCGAATTTCATTGTGATGTGTGCATGTGGCAAGAGAATGACAAAAAAAGAAATTAAAAAATTATCACAAAAAATACAATAAAAAATTATTGAAGAAGAAATCTTAAGAGATATCAACGCACGATTTTATTAGCGTTTTGAATTATGTTCATTATTTGCAATTTTAATTGGGCGTAGGGAGTTAAATGCTCCAGGATCCGCCTGTGTGAGCGTGACATTTTGATAATACGCAGATACACACAAAACGCATGAGTCAATTTATTTAGCTTGCCTCCTCTCCGGGTGAAACCAACAACCTCAACAGCAGCAACAACAACGGCAGCCAGAGTCGAAGTCATAGTCAATTTAAGCTGCTTTTCAAAGGTTAGCAGCAGGTTTCTGCGCAAAAGGTTTCTGGAGCAACACAGAGATCAGCTATAGATCAGCACATAACTATAAATTCTCAGTCAAGCGTGAAAAAAGCGCGCACATGACCTCTGAAACGAGTTGAGTTGGTCCAATTTGCATAAATACAGCGCACTGAAGCCGTCGTGAATGCACTGGCAATGGCAAAGGGGACTTTAGACAAATGCCAGTGCAGCAACCAGTATCACTAGTTGCAGACAGACTGGCAGACGATGTGACGACGCTGTCGACGACAATGGTGATGCCGATGATGACGACGAGAACGATGAAGACGATGAATGACTCTGCGACAACCAGAAAGGCAAATAGATGGACAGACAATCGCGAGCCTGCAGCATGCGCACCAACAAAAGCTTCTTCAGTAGCCAAGCGTATCGGCAAAAGAAAAGCTTCAAAATAAAAATAAAAATTCCGAAAACCAAAGGGCGTTGAAAATTTTGCATGCCGCATGCAGCAAACTCAAAACTCAGCAGTTTGACGAGGACGACGAAATGTGGTATGGTCCAAGTGCTAAACGCGCGTTAAATGATCGCTTTCGTTGCGCATGCAGCAGAGCTTCAACAAGAGGAACAGACACACAAACCCAAGCTGGAGTTGTAAGAGAAGAACCAGCAGTCTCACTCCCCTCAACTTGCTTCGACGCAAGTTGACGACAACATTGTGCTCGTAAAAATCACGAATTGATGGAGTGTCTAAAACGATCAGCAAATCATTTCCATCTTCTCAGGCTGACTCGCTAGCTAACACTAAGACTGTGTGTATCTGCAGCAAGACAGGAACCAAAACAAAACGAAATCCACGTATGCAGATTCCATGCTTCAAAGTGGGTAGCTATGGCAAAAATCCATTCCATGTGTCTGCCACTGGTTCTTCTGTGCGCCCTCAGGTGCTTCTGTCGGTACTGTTCGTTGTTTGTTGTTGCTGCTGCTGCTGCGCTGCTGTCAAACCATTTGTATGCGAAAATGAAATACAAAAAAATCGATTCACATTCAAATTTTCTACAATTGACTTTGATGCTGCCTCTCGCACTTGCGCCCGCCTAATCCAAGAACTCCGTTTCATTTACCTTACAAAAATTTTTGCTGTGTCTAAAGGAATGCCAGCACAACACTTGTCTAACTGAGTTGATTTTCATTTATTGGTTTTGTTGGATTTTTATGCAGGATTGCCAAGTCGGAATGGTCAGTAAACTCTGTTTACTCCACTCGTACACTCGTACTCACTCACTCATTCACACTCTAGAGTGGCATATCGAAATGATTTGCATTTTAACGGCAGCAAAATCTTAACTCAAATCAATTTCAACAACGTTCATTAAAATGTTTTGTATATTTTCTTTATACCTATAGAGCTACAAAAACAATTAACTTTTAATGTGTGTTTGCAAATTTTATTAACATTTAAATATTTCATTTTTCTTTTTTTGGTTACGCAGGGAGTTGTCAGTCTCACTACCCCCACTATTCCCGGGGCTAGCTTTGAGCGCCTAATAATACACTACCCAACTACGTTCGTCCTTTAACATGGACACTGTGTGTGTGCGGCACAAAAACAAATGCAGCCAGAAAAAATGAATAAACTTTGAAACTGCGACTGAGTCGAAGAGCACTAAAACTAGTAGCAAAACAGTAATAGTCAATACGCAGAGCAAATCGAATGACGGCTAACAACAATCTCAAACAACAACAACAACAATGACACAAACAACGTCTTTGAGTATCTAATCAACGCTTTAATTTCGTTTGGCAATGCAATACGATACAATACAATTGTTTTTCACCATTTGCACCGTGCCACACTTTATGACCCTTACTACTGCCAACTAACTTAAACCCTCCCTCTCTGACGGGCACACCAAATGCATCTGCAACTTCATTGTCATTGGCTCGAAAAATATCGATTACACGTGACTGTGCAGGAGGCAGCAAAAAATTTACAATGAAAAAATGCATTAAAGCTGGAAAAAGTGAGGCGCGCACAGGCAAGAAATTCAATTCCATAGAAAACAGTTAAATTCCGGTAAAGTTGCAGCCAGTCAAAAGACACAGATGGGCCATGTTATGGTTGCTGTTTTTGTTGTTATTGTTGACCTGCTGTTTGTGCTGCGACTGCGTTGCATCTTCTAAGCCACCCAAAAGTAGCCAAAGTTGGTAGGCTTTGCGTTTGGCGGTGGTCCATGCGATTATCATGAATTGATCTGTAAGATGTCAAAGCGCAGACTGCCGCAACAACGACGATGATGATGACGCTGAGGACACTGAAAAATATACATACGTGTGTGTGTGTGTGTGTGTGTGTGTGTGTGTGATTGCGCGAGCGCGTTTTGGCCCCTTTGAATTGTTAGCAAAAAGTTAGCAAGTCAGGCCAAGCAGTCAACTAAGCTATGGCATAAGAAAAGCCAATAACACGAATACGAAGAAGAAGAAGAAGAAGAAGAAGAAAAAGGAACAACACAACAACAAAGACACATGAGCATATATGTATTCAGTCACTGCCATCACTTTTTTCCCATGTTCGGCTACCAATTTCAACGGATGCTGCTGCTGCTATTGCTTCTGCTTCTGGTGGTGCTGCTGTATATCTACAACAATGTTGTTGTTAGAAATTCGTATAGATAACAACAAAACGTTGGCAGCAATGTTGACATTATGAATGACAGCAGTTATTTATTATGTCTTCGTTGTTTGTGTAGTTAGTGGGTTGGTGCACTATTGCCGAGCATTTAAAGTTGTAAAAGTAGCCGTTTAAAAGTATCTGCAATACCACAAAGTAGTATCTCACCAAAAAATGAAAGCTTAAAAAGTTAATAATACAAATGGTGACGCGTCTTTCGACTTAATTGAGAAACGGCTATTACATACGCTAATCTTGACTAAACTCAACTCAGCTACACTTGAAGCGCTTTGACTTTTCTGACAGATCAAGAAACCAAAAAAAACCTCAGTGGGCGGTTCGCGCACAGCAATTAAATGCCAAATATTCTATACATTTTCAACGCCTCATTTCTGTTGCGATTGTTGTTGTTGTTATTGTTGTTTTTGTTGTTGCTGCTGCTGTCGTAGTATATATCATGTTGCGTAAGCAGCCACAGCAGTGAAAACTGAAAAATGAAAAACTCTCGCAGCAAAACTTAACACCAAACCGTTAAGTGATGTGCCACTCAATGCTGGCTTCATTAGTTTGCAGTAATCACTAACGCAACGAAAATGGGCTGAGCCAGAGGAAATGCGAAGTGAAACAAGTTCAAGCCGAGTCAAGCCAGGTGAGTTGTTTCTGGCCAAAACACACGCCCGCCAAGTCGACTGTGAGCTTCGACTGTACGTGAATTGGCCGAAGTCACACAACCTTCTAGAAAAATAAAAGATAAAGGAAGAAACAGCCATATGAGCAGTAGCAAGACTCACCGCTGAGTGGGTTTCACTTCCTGATCGGGCCAGGAGTGTGCTCGCAGCAGAGTAACAGACTTTCTGCAGCAAGGTCAGCGTATAGGTCAAAGGTCTATTTGAAAATATGCGTTTTCTTTCAAGAGCCGCGAAGGTATTGAAATATTGATTTAGAACTTGGAGTGCCTCAGACCTTTTTCTGCCAATGGGCAGTCAAAAATAACTGAATTTCTTTTCAATTATTTACTTAAACTGTAGCTCTAAAAAAAAAAATACATAGCTATTAACTAATTTTTTTCAAGAAAGGGACACTTCAAATAAACATGTGATTAGTCGTATATCTATATATAAGGAAGGATGTTTGTTTGTCTCTTTGCTTGTCTGTTTCTTTGTCTGTTTTTTCGATCCCTATGGAATCCGACGCCGTTTAACCGGGCACCATGAAAATTGGAACATAGATGGATGTCACCTTTGAGAATGTTTATTTCTAAGTTTGGTGGGAAAAAACATCGACTTCGCCAATAATTACGACCAACAAAATTTTCAAATGCTTGTCAAACTGTATGAATACAAATAAAACACAAACCCCAAGTAGCCGCTGAGAAGTGAGTTTACCGGCAGAAAGTAACGCGGCAGTATAATTGACTGGTCCAAGACTGGTTCTTCACTAGTCTCTTTGGAACCACCACTAGTTCCAACTCTATCCCTCTTAGATGTATTTAACTGGTGAATTTAACATGGATATGTGATTGGCAGAGGTCAATTGCAACCGCTGCATTACCGTTCACCAGTTACTTCACCAGTGAATTTGGGCAAAGTGAGACCAGTTACTCAATAGTGCTTACTAGGTGGCTGAAATAAATAATCTCCCGTACTCCCGTTGGCGTTTATGTTGAAAACGACTCAAAAACGACAAGTTTGCATTCCCGTTGCCGTTTTGGCTGCCGATCGACGAAATTCGGTATTCTCTAACTTGTGACGACTAGAAAAGCGACTGTGAAATATTCGTATTCTGTCGTCAGCATTTGAGGTGGCGACGCTGAAGCGAGTGTAGTGAAAATTAAAAAATATGAAAATAACAACGCCGCGACAATTTGCAAATTTGGTTTCAGAAATGGAACAAAATCCTGAATCAGAAATGGAACAAATTTCTGGAAACAATTAGCAGAAAAATAAACCCGCTTTGACCTCCAGTCCATGATGGTAACGGTTGGCACAAAGTAAATACCTACTAAATTGTAAATAAATAAATGATACAATAAATTTGCGAAAAATTAATTCAATAAAAATTAAAATTTAATAAATAAAAATTAAGAGAAATTGTAAAAGGTAATTAAATATTAAGATTAAATAAATAAATATTAAAGGTATGGAAGGACTTGAAAATTATAGTAAAAAAATGCTGGTGACCAACAAATCTAAAGCCAGAGCAACAGAGGCGACTATAAGCAGATTCCTTTGTCACCGTTGGCAGAAGCGGTGGAAAATTTAATGCAGTTAAAAATAAATGCAATAGGAGATATTGCAGGATTCGATGAAGAAATTGAGGAGCTTGCTGACTATTGGTGAAGAGACGCCGAATATAAATTGTAAAAGTGGCGAAAATATAAATAAAGCGTCTGCTGTCCATGATACCGACAATGACGAAATAACCACCACTTCAACAAGTTAATAAAGCCGCTGAAAAATAAAGGATTACATTATTGCCAAAAGCAAACTGATGTGCAATAAGAAAACGGCAATCGCTTGGCGTCCATTAAGAGGTATTTAGATGACACTCTCGTTACCAAAGAAAGAGGGAAAGTAAAGAGGAACGCCTTGAAATTTATAGCCATTTTATGTTTTTTATTCAAAATAATGAAATTACAAAAATGCGACCAAAATACAACCCAAATTAGAGCAGCGCTGCCAACTTTTAATTTTTCTTTTGTGCTACTTTTCGACAACTTGTCGTCGTCGTCTCGTTGTACTTAGGGAATACCGATTTACGAGTAAAACAATAAAAACAAAACAATAAAAAAAAAATTATTTTTCCCTTGCAGTCTTTTCTGCCAGGGGATCAGATCAGGGTGCGATGTTACATATTTTGTATATTTCTTTATTCGCTTACCAAGGAACAACAACGCCACCTACCGGAAATTGGAGATATTGACCCATGACCATAAAATTTCGGCTAATCAAATACCATAACTCGACAATAAAAATTCTCCATATTTTTACAACTTTTTATTTTTATAATTTACTTAATGCTAATTTTTATTCACTTAGTGCTATTATTCAATTTGATTTATCCAAGACTTACCTTTATCAACTGTTTTGAAAAAGAACGATGTGGTTGCTTCTAAGTGCACACCATGTAGTTCGGGTCGCTTTCGAACATGCCGATTTCGGCATCCGAAGTGGTTGCCGAATGCCAAAGCGGATTATTTACGACTAACTCAAATTACAATTACAAAACCAGTATATAGGTAAAGAGACTGGTGAATTACTATCGTAATGGTGGCAATAACCACCATAAAATAGTACAAATTCAAGTGCTAACATAGAGGGGGCCCGCGTTTCTCGGGAGTTGTATAGAATGAACGTAAACGGCAAGTGAAAACTTCTTTAGTTGCGTTGAGCGATTTTTTGTAGGGAAAAATCTTATGAGTTTAGCGTCACCGATAGGCTCATTCTTTTTGTGTTCATTCGCTCGCCTTCTTTGTGACCGGAAATGTTAAGCTTTAAATTGACTACTCTAGTAACTCTTCAGGACATTCAAACACATCGTGGTCTCAACACCAGGAGCACTCATATTACTTGGACATCAAGTAACTCCGTCACCATTGCCATACAAACATGGATTCTTTTCGCAATATCTGGACACAACTTGATCAACGTTGAACGATCAATTTTGAATGTTATACCCGGACGACCACGTGTTTGTGAAATAAGAAAAACAAATAAGAGCCGCCATATCTTTTTTCACCTATCTTCACTTTGCGAGCTCCCATGCATCTCAGCGAATTAGTGGGTCTTCCAAAGTTTTGACCTGAATTGTCATCCAATTATTCATTTTATTCCAAATCATCAACGACAGCAGGAGCCGTACAAGACGATGCGGGCCAAAACCATGTTTTGGTGGTGTCTCAAGCGGAAGGGAAAAAATGTTGTTCATGGAGAATATTTTGAAAGAGATTATTTTCTGATGGTTATTTTAAAAGCTTAAGACCTGTCAAGAAACAGTTTTCAAATTTTGCAACTTATAAAAGAAACCAACTTGGGACTGTAATGCTCAAGGCTTTTTAAAACTTTGCAGCCCCCTCTATTCACAACGCAACTCAGCCACACCGCACGATGAATACCGCCGCCCTTTACGGCTTTTATTTTGCGTACAAAATTTACAACTTAAAAGGCAAATTGGGGCCAACTTGCGACAATTTACGATATTAACACTAAATATTTGTGCAAATCCCGCTGATCGCGCTATATTTTATTGTACATGTGGAATGGATGTGCACAGAGATCAGAGCAGTGTATATGGTTGTGGCAACTGTTGTCGGAATCGGGCTTGGCCGACAGCGCCGCCAACACGACCAACAACACGACGAGAAAGAATAATGATTTACGATATGAACAGGAGGCAAGCTGGCGAACGAGTGCGAAACTCACTCAAATGCGAATTATTTCCGTTTTTATGCGTGTTTATTGTTGCGTTAAAGTCGGCGCACAATAATATTTTTAACGCTTAACGCTTAACATGCAACAAATAAAATCAAACAAAAGCATAAAAAAGTTATTGCAAATAAAACAGAAGATCCAAAACAAAAAAATTTCTGGAGAGGGCGACGAAGTCGGCATAAATAAATGATATGACTTGCCATGGCATGTGTCTGTGTGTGAGTGAGTGTGTGGAACTGAGTCAAATCGAAGCGCATCACTTTGGCAGCAGTTACCGTGCCACCAGCACCATAACCATCACCAACAGAACCAACCACTGACACCACCGTCGCTACTGCCACGACCGACTGCGCAGAAATGGAGCGCAATGGATTGAAATAGCAGGCAATGGCCATACAATTTTACGATTATTGTTATTGAGGCCTGACAAATGCTCGCTCACCTTTTTGGTAGTTGATGTTGTAAATTTTTGAAGCTTTCAGTTGAACACCACCTTCCACGATGCTCTTTTCTTTGCACTCCAACCCAAGCAACCAAAGCAGATGATTTAATTACAGCGTACGAAAAAAATTAAGAAATTCATTTTAATAACTTTGCTTGATGTTGATGCTGATGCTGGAGATGATGATGATGATGAGATTTGTGGCAAGCGTAACCCAAATCCACTTTTAATAAAGCGATTTTGTGCTGTGTGAATTTTGGCTGCGTGAAACGCTCGCAATTAGCTGGCAAAGCCCGCAAAGCATTTGAGGTCATTGAATGAATTTATTAGCAGTAACAGTAAAGTAAAAAAAAATGTTTTTAAATAGGGAAAAATCCAAATAAAAATAGTTGACCACCAAGAGTTCACCGATCAACGTGTCTTCATAAACAATTTGCATAGCTAAAGCCGAACGAAACGCAAATTAACAATTTTGTTCAACTCCGACTCCAAATCCAATAAAAAAATATATTAAAATCGCTAACATTTTGATTTCTCGACCCGACAACTGGAAATCTGCACCGTTGGCTATTAGCAATTAACTGGGGCTATTATGAGAAACAAAATCAAAAATCAAAAGCACGCTAAAATATCGACAAATTTGACGTGCCAGAAACAGAAGAAGATCGAAACGAATCGCAATGAATTTCGAACGAAACAAATTGAAACGAAATCGCATGCAACAACAACAACAACCACAATAAAAACAACATAAATAAGGTGAGCAAAAAAGCATCTCCATAATAGCCAAATTAATCAGTCACAGGTACGATCAGCAGCAACAACAATAACAACAAAAATGACTTAGTCAAATCCATCTCCATGCCAACCATGAATAATGATGACTTAACAAAATGTCAAAAACGTTGTTCCCTAATGTGAAGAAAATCGGCAGTTGTGGTATGCCAACTTCGAAAAATTGGACAAGCTGTCATAGTGGGGCGTTTCAAAATTCTACGGTAGAGAGTAGTCGGGGAGTTGATGGTATTGCCGCAGGGTTAAAAGCAATGGCAACCGTTGTGCTATACCAGAGTATAAGCGGGTTAGAGATGCTGCCCAAGTTGGCTACCAATCGGTAGCACTTTTCGTCCACCAAAGTTAAAAACAAAAAATTTATGGAATAACATAATTGTCAAAATGACTGAATGAATGAGTGACTGTGGGCCCTGCTAATGCACAAGATCTTTATCGAAACAATAAAAACGATATTTCACATTACAAGATAATACAAAACAATTTAAATAGCACTTAGACAATCGGTTGTCTTAGGCCTATTGACAGTTGCGGTCTATTCGAGGCCAATAGAAAATGATACAAAACGAATTAATTGAAGCAAATGCGTCAGCGATGCTTTCACAAGCAAAAGATCTGATATTGACACAAGTTAAATCATTAACAAATTGTAATCGCTCATTGATTTATAGTTGAGAAACATCTCTTGAATTTATTCTTTTTATTATTAATTTTTTTTTTTGTGCTCATTTGCTGCCAAGTTTGCAACTAAAGTCTTTCGTTTCAAGCCCAAGAGGCACCCAACTGTGTTGGAATTAAGTTCATCCAAACAATAAATGATTAAAGCAATTAAAAGCGCTAAAACAAACATTTAACAAGCAAGCGGAAAAGCTGAGTTGGGCATACACGAAATAAAACAACCGAAAAACAACTGAAATCTTATTCTTTATCGTGCCCTCAAATCGCGCGTAAATGTTGTACATTTATCAAAAAATAAGCGAACACAGAAAACGCCAAGAAGCTGTGTTGGCCTTAAGACCGCAGTAAAGAAAAGGCTCCAATCCACACAAAAGTAATGAAATAAAGTTCAACGCACAGTTAGTCAATTTACAGTACATGGAACCCAAACTATTTCCACTCCTACGAACTCAAGCAAACCCAAACTAAATTCTTACGGGTCTTATTAATTTCGAGAAGTTTCGCTGGAAAAACAGCAATTAGCTTAGTGTTGAGCATCTTTTCCACAAATTTAGGTTGGGTACAACCTCTGTAAACGCCTCAAATAGTTGACAAGTCAGGGATTTGGTAGATATCAAAGTGCGCATTACCAAAAAGTTATCTGAAACGATAATTAAGATATTTGCTAACAACGTTTTTGCAAGGCAAGATTAACTATCTCATAGATAGTTGTAACTTCATTATATTATATGAATATACTAGCTGGGACCCGGCGAGTTACTGCCTTGGCGTGCGTCACGCTCTTCCTATGTTTCAGTAGCTCTGCGCTTTGTCTACTCCTGCGATTTTCTCGTTGATCTTCCAGTGTTTGACTTTTTGGGTGGCATTTCGTATTCTTCACTTTTTTTATTTTTTTTTTTATTTTTTTTCATTCGAATATTTGAACAATTCGACTGTACAGAGCAGCACTGCCGGCAAATGCCATTCTCAAATGCTACTTTGTTTTTGTTGTACTTGTATTCGTACAGTTTGAGGAGCATCTGAAAATTGAGTTGGTCTTAATATTTAGCGAATTGACAGTTTTTTCGCACCAAAATTCACAGTTGCCATCTAGAGGTTGGCCGAATTTTTTGTCTGTTTACAAATCTAAGTTAATAATCACGATCATTATAATTTTTATCATTTCGTATTGTGTTACTGCGCATAGCCCAGTTCTTGTAATTGGATTTACATTTTGAATTTTTTTTAATGAATTAATCACGCCCGTCGACTATCTCAACCGGCGACATTTGCTATTTCGAAATTTGAAATTCGAATGTTTCATCAAACGTTCTTTGCTTTTAAATTTCGTGTTACTTTCGCATACTATCCTGTCTTTTTCCTAATATTTCTGGGTACTTTGCTGGCTTTCAACTGAATTATTGTTTTTTGTTATTCTATGCGTTCTGCTTATTTTGAACTGAAATTTTAATTGAATTGAAATATCATTAGAATTAAATTATTAATTGAAATGTATGCTTAGACAAACTCACGTTGTTGTTTACAATAGAGGGAGAAAATATGCGACATGCGTCTGTCGTTGGCGTTATCGTTGATAATACAAGTGTTGGTGGTGCTGGTGACGTTGCCGGGGCCGTTGCTGCTGTTGCCGTTGCAGTCGTCGCATTTCCAACGATTCAACAAGCGCACTACGAAGTCGCCTCGCATTTAAAGTGGTTTCAATTTAATGTTGAGTCGGCTCGACGGTGCCAACAACTGATGGAGCGGCATCAGCGGCGGTGGCAACAACTGCTCCAGCTGCGAATTGATGCTGTACGTAGTAGGGCGGCAACATGCCAAACTGGTTGCCATAGGGATTGCCATTGCCAGCGTTAACTATGCCAGAAGCGTCATACATGTAAGCACCGGAAGCGGCAATTGTACCGTGGCCAGCGCCACCGCTGGTTGCAACAATTAGAGGCGAGTTAGCAGGAGTGTAGTGTGGTCTGCCGTGTGTAGTCAAGTTGGGCGAATAATCGTTATCACTGGCAGCAGCCACGTCGGCAGCAATGGCTACGCATTGATTACTCGGATCGATACCATTACCGACTTGCTGTTGTTCGTCTCCACCGTGCTTCGGTTTATTCTGTGGTTGAGACTGCTGTTGTTGCTGGTGCTGATGTGGTTGGTATTCACGTTTTTGATATTGTTGGAAAAGTGGCAACCTCCCGCCAGTGGAATGCGATGCTACGTACTGGCCACGTGGGCGATAGCTTTGCTCCTGTTGTGGCACATAGCTATTGGCTGCCTGCATGTCGGTCTGCATATGTTCGTGTCCAGCACCATGGCCACGCTGTCCGTTGTTGTTTAATGTTGTGCGTGGGCGATAGCCAGCGTTGCGTGCATTACCGCTACCATTACGTGAATTGGAGCCGGCGCCCTCAAGATTAGTGTTATAGGCTCTTCCGCCGGAGCCATTGGTTGCATGGTAATTCAACGGAGTGCTGCGTTGATATTGCGAGCCATTGAAACTGTTTCCTTTGGTGCTTTGCCAACGCTTAGTGTTGCCCCGTAAAATACCGCCATTGCCAACTGAACGAGCTAAATCCAACAATTGTTGTGACGGTGTCTGACCGGCTTCCTCTAGTAGGGCGACCAATTCGCTTGCTTGCTTCATGTTGTCTGGTGTGAAGAGAGTGTAAGCGGTGCCATGTTGCTGGCAGCGACCAGTGCGGCCAATGCGGTGCACATAATTCTCGGATGAGTTCGGGTAGTCATAGTTAATGACGGTCTGTAGATCTTCAACGTCGAGTCCACGCGAGGCTACATCAGTAGCAATAAGTATGTTAGACTTGCCATTGCGGAAGTCTTCTAAGACCGAGTCACGTTCGGTTTGTGTTTTGCCTCCGTGTATAGATATAGCAGTGTAGCCCTGACGGCGTACGATTTGAAGTATTTCCTCGACCTTAATTTTGGTCTCGACGAAAATAATGATCTTGTTACTGTTATTAGACGCGTTCTTGGTAGACGGTACAATCTCGCCCAATAGACGTACGAGGCGCTGTGGTTTCTCCTGCTCCCCACAGATCTCGACAATCTGACGAATGTTGTGATTTGCTGATAGATTCATGGAGCCGATGTTGATCTGAATGTATTCATTCAGGAAGTCACCAGCGAGTGCCTGCACTTCCTTAGGCCATGTTGCAGACCACATGACGACTTGACGATCCGGACGAATTTGCTCGATAATTTTGCGTATTTGCGGCTCGAAGCCCATGTCCAGCATGCGATCGGCTTCGTCAAGTACAAGATAGGTGCAACGCATCAAATTGGTTATGCGATAATTCAAAAAGTCGATAAGACGGCCGGGTGTAGCAATGATGACCTCAACGCCGCGTTCCAAATCGCGTGCTTGTGGCACCTTTGAGGAACCACCAAAAATACAAGTGTGGCGAATCTCCGGCTTGCACAAATGACCATAGTCGCGCACCACGGTCTGAATTTGCTTTGCCAACTCGCGTGTTGGGGCTAATACAAGCCCTATGGGTCCCTCGCCGCGCATTAGTGGGGGCTGGTTGCCAATATGAACGATGGCTGGCAGCATGTACGCCAGTGTTTTGCCCGATCCGGTTTGGGCGATGCCGACGAGGTCGCGGCCAGATAGAGCAATGGGCCAGCCCTGCGATTGAATGGCAGTGGGCTTGGCGAAACCTTGACCCTTCATTTTCACGATGATGTGAGCGGGGAGTGATGACTCTTCGAAGCTGGTAACTGGATGTGGAATATCGTCACCAGACACGGTAATTTCAAGTTCTCGGCGCAATTCAGTAACCTTTTGTTCGGTCATATTAATTGTATTTGGATGCATTACGTAGAAGTCCTTCTGGAACGGCTGTAAATTATCCCACTTAGGCTTAACCAGATTGCGTCCTGGATTCTTGGCCTTCTCGCGATGGATCTCGGCGCGTTCCTCTTTGGTAAGCATACCCATGTTGGCATTCCTTGACTGATAGTTTATAGAAGATGGATATACACCACTCATATTACTAGCGTAGCGTTGAACAAAATTCGGATTTTGGTTGCGTGGTTGGTAACCAGCGGCGTTGAAATTATTCCCGGCGTAAGGGTTACCATTTTGCAACGAGGGAATACCATTATTGCGAAATGAGCCTTGAATGCCAAGCATTGGGCCATAGCCTGGATTATATCCACCGCCATTCGAACCACTGCCGTTTATGGCGAACATGCCACCTCCGTTGTTGCGTTGGAAAGCCGGACGCTCATTGCGCGAGCCGCCATCCCCGCTGGCACCATAATAACTATTGCTTTGCGGTACTCCGCCGTTTGATGAATATGTGCTTCCATACATCCCTAACTCAAAATGACTGCTGTCTTTTTATCTATAAATATTGATTTTCAACAGTTGTCCTGTCGCTATTTTATCTGCGATTTGAAGATGAAAATGAGTTTTTTAATCAATTATTTCAATTTTTCTTTCGAATGGTTTAAAACTTAAATTACCAGAAATTTACACAATTTTAATTTTTCGCATAATCTTTTTTGTAGCTAGAAAAAATATTTTTTGACAAAATTTCCGTTTTCGTGTTGCTTTGTTTATAACTCCGTTTATGTAGTTTTGCCGATTCAAATGTCACAAGTAGACCGACCGACCTACTTAGTTTTTTCTGTTTCTTATTTTAGGGAGTTTAATTCGTAGGTAACTAAAAATTACGTATTGCACTAGTTTCAAATCATCCAGCCCTTGTTGTTTGGGGGTAATTCGCCAAATCCTTTTAGATTTTGTGTTAATGGTTTTTCGTTTTGTAATTTCGTTGTACTCCTTAATTAATTAAATATAATAACTTTTCTCTAGAAAATAAAAATAAGAAAGGTAGAAAATATATAACTATATGGCGAGAAGCGCCATCTGCCATGTCTGTTAAAAATTGAGCGAGGGTTTAAATCGAATCTTAAAAAGCATTAGAATATCGCTGGTAATTTGCGAAAAACCGTAGGCCGACTTAACCGACTTTACCGACTTACTTTTTGGTGTTGCCGTTCTATTTTAGACGATTCAAGTCGTAATATTCCCAATACTCTACAAAAAACGAGCAAAATGAATCAACGGCGAAAAACCCGAACGAGCACAAAGAAGAACTCAAAACAGTTTCGCGCAAATCAAGGTTCAAGCAACACGAGCTCGTGCATCTCAACAAACAAGCTTCACGACAAGGTTGTCATGCTATTACTGCTTGAGGTGTACAAAAATACTGTTTCGAAACGTTAATACGCGGGTACATTCATCCGAAAATGTCGCGAACGAATTGAAAAAAACTGTTTTAAGAATATCTGCCGCACTTACCGTACCAACGTGTCCGTCCGATCTGAGTCTTTTCAACTACTTTCGGTTTTCTAATGTGTAAACTTAGGTCTGGGAAAAAATTCGGTTAAACGAGGAGGTTATTTGAAAAGTTTGTACTATCTACTTCTTGATAAAAAAAACATCTTTATTTATACTTATGATCGGTTGTTGTATGGACTTACACTCTCCGGAACAGTGCTGTACGGGAAGATATTGGAAGAAATGGTGCTAACTCGGCTTTCGATATGCAAGCTGCTGACTGGGCTTTTATATATCGATATTTCATCACCTCTACCAAAAAAAAAAGCTCATCACTCACTCTTTAGCACACGTGTAAATAACCTTAATTTAAATTTAAATTAAAATAAACAGAGTTTTTGTTTCACACTGGAAGAAAACGACCCCAGAGCAGTTTTCTGGTTGTCTGTGACAAAACATATTCGCCACAACAAACAATGTCAACTTGATGGTATCACTGAATATAAAATATGTGGTTTCAACGCTTTAGGAGTTCAGGCTAGTACTCTCTAGCCAAAGTCAGCAATGTCTATGACTCGTACAGGTAGTTAATGAGTGTTTGATTTGTGAACTTCACAAGAGCCTGCAGTTAACCATAGCATAAATAACCAGGTTAGTCACCAAATTGGTATCAATTGCCTCTTTGAACCCGTTTTCTTGAGTTCACGTACGTGTATGTATTTGAGACACTGGCCAAAGCGAACAACATAATTAAATATTACTTTTTTGAGCGTAAAATAAATTGCCAGTGATTATTGTATGTAGGCATGTTTCGGCTTGTAGCCAGGTCCGAGAGGATGATGTCGTCGAAGGCGTCGTCAGGAGATTAAAAAATGGGAACGCCTTGTTTAATTTGTAGCCTAAATTGGAACTGTTTCAAACCCGAATGAGGTCAAAACTTTTTAAAGCGAGAAAAAAAAAAAACAAACAAGGGTGTATTAATGAAGTCATCTTCTTTTAAGCCCTCTTTCTTTATTGTACGCAGTCGCATAAATTTGCTTATAAGCGGCCGAAATTAATTACCACAGATAAATCAAGGCAGCGTACAAACCGGCCAGACTTAAGCGACAATCTTCGTTTTAATGGTAACAACTTTTTCCAGGGAATTTCTTTTTTCCACTCATATTTAGCGCTTCTTTACTCAGCACTATTTCTACCATTAAGAGCTTCCATACCATGACACCGTGTAAGAAAATATGAGGCGATAATTTTCCAATTATTCATATTTCCATGTGAACGTAACTAGAAACATTTCGCCCCACAGAATGCGTTACCAGGGCGTCGGACAATAGGTGCTGATTGCTGCCCACCGCTGTGACAACAACAACAAGCACAACTTCAGCAACTGCAATAGTCGAACACCTCCGCACGCGTGCGTCTGTCTGTATATCTGCGTATCGGTATCGCATTGCCAGCATAGACGACTTGATAAATGATTTCGATTAGTTTGTACTTGTAATTCGACGCCTATAAATGGACTTTGATTGAGCGTCATCGTCGTCTTCGTCTGCATTTGCGACACAGACGCAACATCGTCGACAACATCAACCTCATCGTCTTCATTGGCAACAACGAATACCACATGATATACCCTACTTCCTCTTAAGCAGTCCCCGTCATTCTACAAGCACCGATCTTGTGTTCTACTCAACTTACATTTCCTACGACGCCTCAACGCGATTTGCCTCGCTCGCGTTGCGGCAAGCGATTTGACAAATTGTCTATAATTGAAAGATTAGCTTTCCACGACATCGTCATCGTCATTGTCGTCGTCAACGTTGCTTTTGTTATAGGCGAGTCAACCGGGCATCCCTCTCTTCGATGTCTGCAAGAACGCCAGCGAAAACGCTTTCCGTCGCTTATCACTCGCTTGCATCAAATGTGTGAGGTTTTATTAATCAAACTACACTACAAAATGGATTTCGGCCTGGAGCAAGTAGGTGGAGCGTGTTTACATAACGCAGACAAGTGCTGTCAGTGTTGTAATTGGAAATGGTGTGAAAATCGCCGCTGCATCGCCTCAAGCAAATCCCAGAGAGGATAGCGAGCCCGCAGCCCGGCGTTCTGTGCAGCAATACTTAACTGGATTAAACTGTGGCATGCGCTGATATCTGCCAACATTGTTGACAAGCCGTACTAGATAAGCTGTAAGCGTTCTGGGGCCACCACCAGGCAAACCAGCCGCGTTCAACCAATCCAAGTAAATCAAAACGAAGTGAAGGCCTATTTCGCTTAATGCGTTTAATCATGAGGCTCATTAGTTTTGTAATGCATGAAACATGTCAGCTCGATGCGATTGCTTATCGCTGACAATTACTCAACTTCTTACTATAGTGGTATAGCGAGTGTCAGCATAGTCGTAGGAAAGGTAGGAACCTGGTAAAAGATACTCGTATACAAATGAGCCTCTTAAATGTAAAAACCGCGCGACAGTGAACTGAATTCGACAGTGGCATGCTTATTTTAAGAAAATATGGGAAATATGGACTATTTCATAGTTGACTTTTTCGAAACAAAAGACTTTAGGTAAACCTTTAAGCAAGCTTGATTGGAACAATGGAGGTAATTAATAAACGAAAGAGAAGGGCTATATTATCTGACTACAATACTCATATATTATAAAACCTTGTCAACGAGAATTTTTACTTGTCAATTCTTATCTTCTTATTTGAGATCCTTGCAACAAGCCCTTCCATTCGACATATCACACAACTTCATCGGTCCAGTAGATTCGCATGTTGGTTGTAAATGTGGAAAGTGTAAAGGACAGACAGATACACGAGTGATCCTATAATGGATCTCTTTTCACTCAAACGTACGGAACCCTAAAAACAGACAAATTTGAATGGGACCGGACCCGATCATTAGGAGGTCATTATCCCATACAAATAACACAGAAAAAATGATTTGCTTGTTTACCTGTCGCACTGATCTTTGGATTAATTGACATAACCTTAATATCCAAAGATGCGTTGGCTGGACTGTTTTGCATGGCCGGTCGGTAAATTGTCGCTCAATGCATATAAATTATGGCCCCTGTTTTGCATTTACTTGGGCTCCCTGCTATGTGCGTAAAACCACCATACACAGGAACTTAAAAATGCCCACTGTTCTCCACGAAATTCTTCAAAGCTCCAACCATCATCAACATAGCTTGCCAACTCATCCAACAGTCAGTCGACGGCCTTTATCCATGACGTGAGGCGAAGTCGACTGGAAAAGGCTCATCCTAATTAACTTCTAAGCAGAAGGTAACTATCTATATAAATGTGGACCATGATAGAATCGACCCCATATCACTATTTATAATCACGAGAACAATACTATTAGTAATTAAGCTGAAAATATTTTTTTTTTTTTTTTTTTTAAATTAAATTATAACATTAAACGCAGTAAACTGCATAAAACATTTGTCGGATTTAAAAAATAATGACGTGACAATAAAAATAAAAAATTAGACTTATACTAACTTAATTAATTATAGAAGGCTGTATCCTTCTTAGAGGGAGATCATGTGGGTGCAGCCTCTTCAGTCTACGCCTTGTTGAGATACGGGTGAGGGAGAAAGCTAGAGGATTTGGGTGCGACAAAAGTCTGTAGTGATAGCGGCAGCTGTGAGAATTAATCACCTCCATAACAGTTGGCACGGCAAGATCCCTATGCAGCGTGGAGTTGCGGACGTACCAAGGGGCGCCCATAAATCTTCTGAGAGCCTTGCTCTGACACGCCTGCACTCTTCTGATGTTGTAGGCAGCAGTAGTGCCCCAAATTTGTATGGCGTAGCGCCAAGCAGGTGCCACTACTTGCAGATAGATGAGCCTTTTATTAGTTAAAGATAACTTATTCGATGGGCGGAGGAGCCACTCCAGTTTCTTGAGCTTTTGATAGCAGCGCGCTGTAACTACCTTAATGTGTGCACGCCAGGTAAGACGCTTATACAGGATCAGACCGAGATACCGGATTTGCTCCATTTGCGGAATGATGCTTGTGTTGTAAGTCACAACCGGACAGACGCCTTGCCTTAATGTGAAGGTGCAGTGAGCTGATTTCTCAGAGTTGATGGCTATATTCCAGCGCCTGGCCCATGAGTGGAATCTATACAGGTAGCTGGACAATTTCTCCACAGCTTCGTTCACAGAGGCAGAGTTGAATATAACTGCCGTATCGTCCGCGTAAGTAGCAATAATCGAATGCTCATCTCTAGTTGTAGGCATATCAGACGTATATAAGGAGTAGAGGACCGGAGCTAACACACTCCCCTGCGGCACATCGGCTCTCATGTACCTGATGGTGGAAATTTTGTCTCTTACCGCCACAGAGAAGGTTCGTCGTTGAAGAAAGCTTCGCATTAGTATAAACTGTTTGCCAGGCAGGAGTAATTTTAATTTATGCAGAAGTCCATCAATCCATACCCTATCGAATGCTTGTTTGACCTCTGGGAAGACTGCAGAGGAATACTGTTTCATCTCAAACGCAGTAAGTATGTGATTAACGACTCGATGCAGTTGTTCGGGAGTGCCATGCTGTGATCTAAATCTTAATTGGTGATCAGGAATGGCTCCTTGAACAACCCGTACTGCCAACAATCTACTCAAAAATAATCTTTGAAAAATTTTTTAAAAAGTTGGAGGCAGGCTTTTGGGCCTATATCATGTGACACGGTTCTCCGGAGTACCAGGTTTAGGTATCATGAATATCGTTGCACACTTCCACTGTGTGGGAAAATGGCAGATCCGCAGCGTGATGTTGAACAGCAACGTCAGGAACAACACTCCCATCCACGGGAGTGCTTTCAACACCTTGTTTTCAATATGGTCATGTCCGGGGCTCTTCTTAGATTTCAGTCTCTGAATTTGAGTCACAACATCTTCAGGGGTGACATGTTTAGTTGAACTGTGGTCTAAGATACATCTCGATAGGACTTCAGCTGTTTCCTCAACGTCTCTAGGGTCAGCCAGGCTAAAAGGCGTGAACCGGCTCTCCAACTCATTAGCGAATGATTCTGCTTTCTCGGTCTCCGTACATAGCCGCTGGATTAGAGGCTCATGGATTGGAGCATGTATGTGAGGCTGTTGTTTGATGCACTTGGTGGCACGCCATAGACTGAAGCCAGACTTTTTCAATGGATCCGTATTAGCCAACAGATTGTTAAAATGTTCCGATCGCACAGCTTGCATTACATGCCTCAGTTCTCGGGCAGCTCTATTCCATGCAGCCTTGTCAAATTCATTCCGTGATCTCATATAGCGACGTCGTAGCTGCGTTTATATCTCACCAACTCCAGAACCTCAGGTTTTAAGAGAGCCTGAGGTGGGTTGGGTGAACAAGGGAATCGGTATGAAGAGTCTAATTCGGCGGACTCATGAATGTTTTTGGTGAACAGGTCAACCGCATCATCTATATCCTTGTCCGAATGGATTTCCATATTGAGGTTGATCCTTTCGTTTAGACACTGATGAAAGACCGTTATGTTAGCGTGGGGAGGGAGCAGCCTGGACCGGCATACGATGCTATCTTGAATCAATCCAAGTTTAATAAATAGTGGGATGTGGTCTGAGCTAAGGTCAGATGACTCCGCAATGTCCAGAGCTGTTGGATGAATGCCATTGTATATAGCAAAGTCTACTGCGTCGGGCGACCTTGAGGAATCGTATGGGTAAAGGGTGGGTGCTCCGGTTGCGAGAACCTCTCTGGAAGAGTTTATTATACTCTTGTGAAGTTGATTGCCTCTTGGGGTGGCAAGTCTGGACCCCCAAAGTCGATGTTTGGCGTTCCAATCCCCTACGACTAAGAATTTAGGTCCGAGTTGATTGAAGAAGGTGTCGAACTGCTGCTCTGATATTTGGGGTCCTGGAGGACAATAAATGGCTGCGATGACCAGGATGCCTTGAGTTGTATGAATACTGACAGAGACACTTTAAATTTAGTCAGACCGAATGGTTTCCAGCGGATGGTGGCGTAAGGATGACCGGATGAATAAAGTGGCGCCCCCTCGCATACGGTTACCATCCGGATGATTAACAGAATAGATTTCATATCCCTGAATTTTGAAGTATGTTCTAATGCAGAAATGCGTTTCGGAAATGAGCATGACATCAATCAAGTTGACCGCCATGAACACTTTTACTAATTTCTGTGATTAAGGACGCCGTCAGCGTTCCATTTGGCGAGGTTCATTTGTGGTCTGCTCATTTTTAGACAATATGGCGGCGAGCATCTCCATCATCATGGTCTGCATCTCAATCAGGCGATCAAATTTCTCGTTGACTGTCCAGGCGGGAGACCACAACCGATAATTGGTCGACCTGTTCAGGAGATGAGAATGATTGGGTATTATCTATGCTGAGCGAGGTATAATGATGACAATTCGATCCATTATTGCCAACAGAGTGAGGGAATGCGATTTGACGTTGACTTGATAACGGATGAGACTTTTGACGACTCTTAGGTAGAGATGTCTTGCTTGGTAACTGTTGTGGCTCGGATTGAGGTTGAATAGTTGGACTGATTTTTGCTGTTGCTGACGTAGCTTCTGCTGCTCACGTAGGAGTTTCTGTTGTGCCGGTTGGTGATACACCGATTTCTTAAATATATCAGCCTACGACACCCCGTCAACAATATTGTTAGGCACAGAATTGTGGCCAGGTATCTGATGGTGTTGAGAGGCACTTGGTGCAGGGCGTCTTGCCGGGACTCTCCTGGCAATGGCTTCCTTGTATTTAATGCAGCCTTTATAATTCGCAGTGTGCTCCTCGCCGCAAAGTGCGCATTTAGGTGGCTTATCAGGTGTTTTGGTGCAAGAAGTTGTGGCGTGAGCTTCGCCACATTTGACGCACTTAAATTGTTTGCGACAGTACCTCTTAGTATGCGAGAACTCCTGGCAGCGATGGCATTGAGGAACATCTTTGAACGGATGTGGCGGCTCGATTTTAACTATTTGACGGTAAAGCCTCGTTATATCAAAAGCCCCTTTGTTGCTGGCGTTGGGCAAAATAAAAAGAAAATAAGAAATACACTTCTGAGTCATATAGGATATTTTGGAAACGAAGGAAATTGTATAATAAAAATGGAGACCTAATTTGATAATACACACGTACTTCTTTGCTTTTAAGGCACTGAAATTTAGACTGACTTTACGTCAGGTCCATTTGTGAAGAGTATTACATAGCCGCATAGCCGAAGATCAAAGAAAGCCCTTGAAAGTTCTAGCAGGTCTTTTCAGATGTTCAGTAGCATGCATTGTCAGAATTGACTTAACGTATGTGGTTCGTAAATCTAGGTAAAGGTCAATCATATCCACTCATTTCGATTTGGTTAAGCAACTCTCATTTAATATGTCACTCAAACGTTTTTCACTCAATTTTTTGAATGACTTCAATGAGTGACGACTACAAATTTTTACTTTTTAGTATGATGTGCCATGTTATATTCAGACCACAGACTTCTTATCCGTTTTCCCGAAATCTAAAATTAATAAACTATTTTCTGTTTTTAGGAGATTGTACATTTTCATCTATTTTCTTAAATAACTTTAAAACTACTTATTTAAAGAAAGAAAAAAATATATATATATAATATAACCCTTGTAACGAGTCTCTTAATTTGATATATCACGCAACTTAATCAGTCCAGTAGATTCGGAGCAAAGTGGCTGTAAAAGTAGTACAGACAGACACACTACTGATCCTCTGATAGTTCCGTTTTCACTCAAACGTATGGAACCTTAAAAAGTGAAAATTGCGCCGTAAATGAATAACATAAAGTGTTTGCAAGAAAGATTTTTGTCTTCTAGTAATGAAAAAAATATCGTAATCGTAAAAGCCAGTATTGAAAGATCATGGTTATCAAGTTACCGTCGTTATGCGCAATTAGGGGTCCCTCCGAACACTACGTCGCATAATCCGCTGCCAATGACAGCTCAATAGTACTCAGGTTCTTGGAGTCCGTTTTACTACACCCTTAGACAAGGAAAGCCTCATGATTGAGTACGAAGGCGGAATGGCGGGGTAGAATGGTATTGGGAGTACTCGTCTTAGTCAAACCGAATTACTGTACTTAATTTTGCTTAGGCAACCAACAGCAATACGTTAGGCTACATAAGTTGAACAGACAATAAATCTGAATATATACAGAAAATCATCAATATATCATCAATAATCTAATAACTTCTACTTAGTCTCTTTCACCATTTTTAAGAGAGGAATGTAACGGCTTTAAGGTTACATAATTTTTGAATCCATCTTCTTTAACTTTGGTAACAGCCGGCAGACGCGCCAAGTGCACATTCAAGGATCAAGGCGATGCTCTAAATTGACTCTCTTGACCCCACGCACATATGACGACTATGAATTGCTTCACACACATCCTGCTAATTGCAAACATATTTTCATTGTTGGAGTTCCACCACTTTCAAAATGTCTAAACCTAAAGAAATATTATTACAATTTTCCTCTTTGATATCAGAGTATCATTTTTACAGCATAATTACTTTTCTGGCCATGTACCCGGTATTATCATTTTCTTCACAAAACTTTCTCATTTTGTACGAAACGTCATCACTCAAGTATTGCCAGGCACGCAACCATACCGACCAATCTCCTTTGCCAAGCGTACGAGTGCGACTGTGACTGGGCTTATGTGTTCTACTTTATTGTGTAATCGATACACGAATTCTGGCAAGGAGACGGCCTGCGCAGACCCATGCGCAGCACCATTAATTCCATACGAAAAAATCAATGAGTCAGTCGACTACATTCAGCGCATCATTATGCGCTATTTTGTGTGCTTGATTGTTACAATTTGTTGAATTAAAGACTAAAAAGCCTGCAATTGGCCAAATGCGCTGCGGTAGCTGCAGTGGAGATGTTCGATAATCGATGTGCGTTTAACCAGGCGCATGATAAATCTTCACATTCGCCGCAGGTGTCGTCCCAAGAAAGTGTTGGGAGACGCTTTCAGTTTTTTGTATGTGAGAGGGAGAACGTGTATGTGGAAAATTGCGGCTTTCAACAATTTAATAAGGCGAAATTTGTGGTGATAAGTTTTGCAGCTACATGATGAAGTTGGTATTATCTTGAACAGATTGATAAGATGAATCTTGTCTGTTGGTATGTGTACAAAGAATTATGTTAAACTTTATGAACTTGGGATCTGAAATACTAAACAAAATTTGATTGGACTCGTTTCTATGTCCTATGCCCAGGTAAATACTACACTCCGCGAATAGCACACCTATAAATAAAATTTTGTAAGCTTTATATCTCCCGAACAACAGACGATAGAGACTTCATTTTTTTTAATTTTAATTGTATAATACGAGATCGCGCCCCACTCCATGACACCACCTCCCGGCTATGTATGTTATCTAAATGGTGGCTCTATTTACGTATATCAAGGAAATAGTAGCTATAGCCATCAGGGCCCTTCACATTAAACTTTCTATCGTCTGAGAAAAGAGCACGATGCCACTCTGTGTCCCACGACATATAAGCGCGGTAAAAACTGAGGCGTTGCAACTTACGTGCAGGATTGAGAGAGGTGGTTCTTATCTTTATTTTTTGTATCGCCGGACGGTGGTTAAACTTGCATTAACACCAGTTTTTTGTCTTATCTTTGCTATTGAGTTGTGCGAATTCGCAGCTTCTCTTACAAGTCTTCGTCTGTCCGTATCAGAGAGCACACTACGGTCCCGTACGGCCTCTCATGTTTTTCCATAATTTAATTCATTTGACAAAAAGGCGGATATAACTTTCCGGCTTCTTTCGATTTTTTTTGGATATTTTTGCAGTAGATAGTATTCTTCTAGGGTTTAATTTTGTCCTTTTCTGTCTCTGTTAAAGCCTTTCCTCGATCCATTTCCATAATTTTATTTAAAACAATAAAAATTTATAAATGTGATTCAACCGACATGTATGTGGACATATTAGAGAAAAAATGTGTTAAATATTAGAGAAAACTATTTAGTTAGGTGTGCTATTCAAGTGGCGCAAAGTTTTAAGTAAAAATTTATATAAAATCAGCCTGTAACGGTTAATAAAATTCTATACAATATATTCAGAATAAAAAAAATAGTCTCTAACGTGTGTTGTTCGGGGGATATAAAGCTTACAAAATTGTATTTTTAGGTGTGCTATTCATGTGGCGCGGTGTGTAAATTTATAAATGACCTCACATCCAAGCACGTGCTTAAAACCCCTTCGAGCTGTTCACAGATTCTTTTTCATGGCACATGATTATAAATCATTTGAAATAGATTCTGAATTTCTGAATATATTTTAGGGGTCTAGATTCAGTATTCTAGCGTTTTGAATTTGAAGCTATGATCCCGAATTAAAGCATCCCCTGAGATTGATAAACTTTTTTTTCAACAAACAATTTACCAATGGCTTATGACTTTGAATCCCTCTCAATTTATAGTTGCTTACAACAATAATACAAAAACCTTCTTGCGCACAATTGACTGAGTGATATAGGAATGTATATGGGATAAATAAAGAAATGAGAAATCAAAGAAAAAGGTTAAATTGTATGTACTGATATTACTGGAGTTTTATGGAATTCTGCCAGAGAACATCACGTCATCGCACATCATATTCACAGGCTACAAAATGATTTCACTCAAAGGTGGAACTTTCTTGCTGAAATTTATAATGTTAAACATCGGTTGAACGATTTTCAAAATTTACTACGATCAAAATATCCCTTTCAAAACTAGTGGGTCAGATATAAGTCCACATAAACGTCATCTTTTAAACTATTTCTATAAAGCTCATTCATATTTAATCATTTAATTATAATCAATCACCAGAGTCCTCCATGTAGAGTATAACATTTTTTAAGTGACTGAAGCTATAATTTTTGTTGGTTTTTATTTATTTTTTAAATTACCCGTCGGCGAAACCCAACCGCCATGACCTGCTCGGCTGCTTGCCTGTCCGGATCGTGGCATGGACTGACTGCAATTAGGGGCGTGATTTTCGCCATTGTGCATTTAGCATAATGAAGCAATTTGTGCAATCCAAGTGTTAATTGGATTTGCGTGCTCAATACGCAAGCGAGCGCCACACTCAATGATTTTGTCACTCTATCTAACGCACCAGACCTTCTCTCTAACACACACACACACACACACATCCACACACTTAATTATTGGCATTGCCGCAACACGTGGCCATATAATAATTTATCTCAAAATTATAGCTTGCTACACTGCAATGAAAACGACAATGTTTTAATGCGGTTTATTTAATGAATTAAATGGCAGCCTGTGAAGGCAAGTTCGTAGCGTAAGTCTTCTGCCTTCTGTCTTCTGTTGCGTGTCAGCTCGCGATCTAATCAAGGCGAGCTGATCTTATCACAGAGGCGAAATGTTCACGAGTCAGTTCTGGTTGCACCAATTTATGATCGACAACCCTTTTTCAAGGCGACCATATGATAAATTCTCATCAAAAATGTATTTCACACTGCGGGAGATCATCACCAACAAAAGCAACAATCAGCAGTAGAAGCTGCCGAGGCTGAGGCTATTCGCATATCAGATCAGAGAAGCAAAGTTTAGAACACGGTTCAGTGTATTTCTGGTAAATAGCAGCAGTAGCAGCAGCAGCAGCAACGGTGCAAAAAAAGGGCGGGTGACACAGAAAATATCGAAATTATTAAAGATCATGCGAAAGCCAGATCACACAAGTCAGCTTTGAGTGCCGTTCCCTTAATTAACACAACAAGCCGCATTTGTTGTGACTTTTTTCTGAGGTGGTACCGCTTTAACAACAACTTTTGGAGTTAACTGCAGTTCCCACAAATAATTCCCAAGTTTTTAAGATCAGATCTTAGACGATCTGAGGTCTGACATAAAGATTCAATGGCAAAACCAACAGAGTCGATGCTTTAGTATAATATTTGATGATGTATCAATAAAGCAGTGATATTTATAGGGAAACATTTATATATTTCTTCAGACAACAGCATAACAATTCTCAACTTATAATACTTTTACCTCAATAGAAGTGTTGAGGTCCAATGTTCTTTCGTTTTTTTCCATTAATCTCTCAAATTTTAAGATTTGACGAGTTCATCAGAGCGGGATACCAATTTATAAAAGCCTAGTTTTTTGTTCATGTTAGGAAAGAGATAATTGTCAATAGACTGGATTCTAAAAAAAAGCTGAATGTGCGGTCAAATCGTAACTTAACCCAAAAAATTAGCTCATGTCTTAATGGAATGCTTTTTATCTTTATACTTCAAATCATTGTTCCGTCAGCTAGAGTTGATTTCCTAATTTCAATGCAATCTATGCGCGTAACAATTATGCCGCATGAAGAAAAACAAAAAGTAACTGTCGTCATGAAAACTCTGGCCGCATCTGGAAGCTGATTCGCATGAAGATCCCAATTTTGACTGCGGCTGGCTCTCTAGGGTGCTGTAATATACGACAGATGACTTTTACTAAGATCAGGCAATACGTAAAATCAGTCGTAGTGGATCTCCAGAAAAATCAATCATTGATGAACTCGACTTCGAGTCAAGCTACTTTTATAACTCGTTCGTTAGCTTGTCCATTAATTAAAGTTTTTATTAATTCCTGCATTTCTTTAGACTACGAAATTTTTGTATAAATTTCGTGTTCTATGGCTTTCTGATGAACTAATAAATCTTTTCGATGGTGTGATTATAAGTACTGCTAAACATTTGGCGCCTTGAATGTGGCTCATTCTCGTATGGTTTTTTGGACCTGACCACCACAAACTCGCTAAACCGCACTCTTGAGTCAAATGGCTTGGAATATTAAAAACTAAAGTCGTTTCGACAAGCAAATTAGAGTGTGAAACACTATTTCGAAGTCTTGCTCTACGTCTATCTTTGATTGAATTAATTAAACATGCAAATTTCATTTATTTGTTTTCGCCGTTAATATGGTTGCTGTTGTCATTTGTATCTTGACGACACTTGCTATGCACGTTCTAAGCGGCACTATCTTTATCATCCTCATTGCTATTATCATAACTATAGTCGTGAAGAAATTCTTTATTATTGCATGTTATGGTTGGGAGTGAAGTCATAATTATTTCGACTAGTTTTGGTCCGCCGCCGCCGTTGACATGCGACAATTAAACACGGGCGTGGGTCATCAATAAAACTGCGGGTATCGTCGGTTATATTGCATTGGAACGCATAACATATTGTTTGGTTGTGCTGCGCCATTTTTCAACTGAACTTTAAAAATATACAAAACGAAACAAAGTCTGAGAGATGTACTTATCTCGATTCTGCTTTTGCTGCTCATTCTATAATGTTTCTGAAATTTGATGCCAAACCAATTTCAACCTTTTTAATGTTAAAATCTCTAAATATTAAATCAAACCGAACTCTGGAATGAAATCAAGAGTTTGGCATTCGTTCTCGCAACAAATGGTTGGATCAATGCATTGAAATATATTACCAATCGTAACATATAAACACTCTATGCAAGTCCTTAGGTAGGAAACTAAGCATTATAAAATGCCTTTCCAGCCCAAGATTCAACTCCAACTATTCCACACTTATCTCAATCACTAAAGCCCTCATTATGGCCAAAGTTAACTATCGTCTATTCCTAGTTAGTTATGAACCTAAATCCCTACTGAACAAAATTAAAGTTATAATCAATTCAGCAATAACATCAGCACCCCTAGACCACTAAACACCACACCCATCCTTAACCTTATATTGGGATCCGGCATTGAACGACTAGAATTAATGTGAACCCAATGACCGGCAAACTTTTTAAAATTCTGCAACATCCCAACGACAACCCACGACTCGGCTGACCCAGCATCCGATATCCGCCCTCGACAGGGTAATAGTATTATGTAGATCCCTTAATATATTTATTTCCCCGATGAACAATATTAATAAACTTCAACCTTACTGGTGTTTCAACAAAAACACCGCGAATGAAATCTACCTAACAAAATTCAACTGTATCAAGTCAACTAACCAACACAATACCTTTATCTATACGGATGGCTCATTCGAGCATATAACAACTTATAAGATATGCAGAGATAACGAACCGATTGAATATGGGCTCCTACCACCATACTCATCCGTTTTATCCGCCGAAATCATAGCCATACTCGAAGCAATTAATCTCATCAAAAACAATAAATCAGATACATCATCTGCTCCGATTCCTTATCCGCTTAACTTAACGCCATCGCCAACACCAACAACCAGAACTTATCTGAGGTTTCAGCAAAAAATCGCTCATAAAACTTATTTAACTTAAGAAATTGAGCAAATTTTGTTATTTTTTTAAGATTGTATTTCCATTATGTATATTTACAAAAACAATAAAACATGCCCCAACTGTTGAGAATAATCCCATACAACTGAAAACGAAACCTGCTTAAAAGAAAAATTATGCATCAATTGCAAACAATCACTCTCCACTAGACAGAAAGTGTCCGGCATTCATTAACCAACAAACAAACAAGAGATAACAGCAACAAAAGTTACAGAAAATGTGGATCATAAATCAGCACTAAAGATATAAAATATGCGCCACTCCCACCAGCTCACTCAATACTCCAAAGTAGCGACAAGCTACACCACAAGCGACAAGCAATACAAAGCTCACACCTGCTACTTTAACGATGGCAGAATTCGCCACGCCTGCAGCCACTCCCACCGCTTCAACATCAGAAGTACAACCCGAAATCAGGACTCCAACATCATATGACGACATCAAGGACACTGACACGGAATCTGTCTCCGATCAAAGTGACAATTATTCAAAAATCCAACCTTCATCCGACCTTAAGCCAAAACCTCATATAAACTCTCATCAAAACTCAGTGCTAAATACAGAAATAAAGCTAAGAATAATACTAAACAAAATAACAAACTCAGTAAACCAAAAAAACCAAAACTCGACATCTAATCCTAATTCTATTCACTTAGGACCCTCTGGGGACGGCGATCCTCATGGGTGTGCTCAAGCCTTCATGGCTATTGCGCCCCCGCGGCGGTTGCCGTACTCACAGGCGTCTCTTCAACAATACCTAGCGCCCCTACCTGTTTATCTGATAATTGACAGGGGGTGCTCCAAACACCTATTCGCAACTGGTTACCCACCAGATAAACCTAATAAAATTATATATAAAAACTTTCCTAAACCCTTTTATTCATCATTCTAAAGGTCCTACAGTGGAACATTAATGGTTGTATAAACAACTACAACCAGTTGCAAATTATACTCAAGCAACACAAGCCTCAAATCATCTGTCTCCAAGAAACCCATATACACTCACTACACAATATAACCATACCCTCCAACTTCACATTGTACCACCAGAACTGTTCCACTAACCCCTACGGAGGAGTCGCCATACTCATCCACAAGTCCATCCAACACCATCAAATTCCCCTTAACAATGACTTTGACGCCATAGCTTTTCTTATACACTCAAAAATCAAATTCAACATCATATCTGCATACATAGCGCCGAACAAATCTTTTAATATACAAAACTTACATAATATGTTTACCAACATAAGAAACCCTTCTCTAATAACAGGAGATTGTAATAGCTGGTACAATAGTTGGGGACCTCGTACCAACAATGCCAGAGGGAACATTCTCTTTAATTTCAACAATCAATCTCCTATTTCACTTTTAAACAATAGCTCTCCTAACCATTGCAGCACCCACCACACATTTACACACATAGACCTCTCCTTTGCCTCACCAATCCTTTCTTTAGATTCCAAATAGCACACAGACCCACTCCTATACGGCAGTGACCACTTCCCAATATATATAGATCTCTTCCATCCTAACCCCCCCAATACCTCTTCATAGAGGCCAAAATTCCTTACTAGTAAAGCAAACTGGCCACTGTTTGAGCAACTTACAAATAAGTTTAACTCTGAGAAACCAATAAGCAATAATTTAAATAAAGAAGCAGCCAACATTGTTAAGATAATCCTTCAATGTGGAAATCAAGCTATTCCCCAAATCACTCCACAATCCAATCATAAGTTCAATATCCCCTGGTGGGATCCCACTTTGCAGAAACTAAAGAATAAAAAAAAACTCAGAGTGGCTAAAATTAAAACGCTCCATAAATTATGGAGAATAGGTCCTAAAATGATCAATTATGGATCTAACTTTCTCTCAAACAGAAAACTGAGTACTCTCGGTCTGCACCCCAATCTCTAGAAAATGACGTACCCCAGGGTTCACCCTTATCAGTCATTCTCTTTGTTATAGCGTATAACAAACTCAACAGAATAATTCGATTACATAAAACCTTTGACTTTACTGCTTACGCCGACGACTACACAATTATAAAAAAGATCAACAAAAAATCCAACACACTAAACATAAATCACCTCTTCACCGACATCATATCTTGGTGTGACTATTCAGGCGCATCCATGTCTGTCACCAAATGTAAACACTTGCACATCTGCCGTAAAAAACTATGCTCCTTCCATCTACAATCAGATATATTCGCTCTTGATAATGTAGACTCATTAAAAATCATTGGAATCACGATCACAAACAAGTACAGATGAAACAAACACATAGGCAATATTATACTTATGTTAGCCAAACGACTCAACATAATAAAATGCTTGTCAAGCACCAAATTAAATTGCAGCACTGTCAACATCATCCACGTAATCAAGAGTATAATTATGTCTAAAATTGACTTTGGATTACAACTCTATGGGAATGCCCCAAAATCTTCATTACGCAATCTTAAAACCTTATACCACACTGCCCTCAGACTTGCTTTTGGGGTCTTACGTTCTACCACAATCAACAACCTTCTCTACGAAGCTAACTTAATGCCGATAGAATCAAGAATACCTCTTGAAACAGCTAAACTCTTCAAAATTATTATGACCTCCGAACACTCACCTGTCGAAAACATTTTCAACAAAATTAGAAAATCAAAAAACAGCCAAAAATCCCCTCAACTCTACATAACATAATCGAGCAAAGTAAGAATCTGTTCCTTCAAATTGTTCCTATTAAATCAAATAAGCAAGTTTCCCCTCCCTGGTCCTTTAACAACTGTATATACCTAACTCTCCACACCTCCAACAAAGCTGACACCCCATCAGTTATTTACAATCAAAAATTCCTACAATCGCAACACTCCCTTAGTTCCTATAAATTCTTGTTCACAGATGGCTCAAAATTTAACACCATAAGTCGTCACCTTCTTCCCGACTTCTCTTCCATATTTACAGCTGAAATATCGGCCATACTTTCAACTTGTCAACACGCTCAAAAGAACAAAGGCAAATTTGCCATATGTACAGATTCGTTATCCTCAATAAAAGCCTTTGCCAATACCAATAATCAAAATTTCTACTCATCATCGATTAGAAACATTATTTCATCCAACAGCCCGAAAATCATAATAATATGGGTTCCTGGCCTCCTGGCCATTGCAAAATAACAGGCAACGAACTAGCTGATAAGACCGCTAAAGAGGCCCACCTATATACCTTAATTTATGAATTTAATAAAAACTTAGCAGACCTTAAAAAATATCTTAAAAATACTTGTAACTTGCACATAAATGTACGCACTACAGAACCTTCAACAGGAACAAAATATCCATACAACACTACATTCTCCAAAGCAAAAAATATCCTGGTCGGTTCGAAATTACTAAACTCCTAAGACTTCGTTTAGGACACATAAATCTTACCAATAGTCACACCCTTCAAAATACCCCCCGCCAACTTGTCAATCATGCAACGTTAACCTAACCGTCTCTCACATCCTTACGGATTGTCCGACATATCAACCAAATAGAATAAAATCCTCGATCCCAGTCCTCTAGAAATTATTGCTGAACCCTCCCCTCATCACATATTACAATTAATAGGTTTTCTTAAATCTACAAACCTATTCCATCAAATTTAATTATAAGTCTATAAATATTTTTATAAAGCAAAACTACTTAATCAAATTTAATCGTAAGTTTACAAAACTGTTCACAAAAGATACATAAAATAAGCGTTTACATGTAGGTAAGCTTAAGTCCTTAGGTGCTATTGCTTCCTTAAAATTAGATCAAATACAATTTGTAATTGTGCTATAATTTGTTTAATAATAATAATAATAAAATATTGTCAATCGTTAAATAATTTTTCATAAATCCAGCTTGTTATTCATTAAGCTTATTATTTTTAGTAACCCAAGCTGTAAGACGCTCGTTCACAATTCCCATCAAAATTTGCTACTGTTTACAATATTTGTGAAGGTTTTTGCATTTTAAAAACTCGTCCGAAGCATTAAGAAAAAATCGGTATGCCACTCTGTCCTGCTCAGGGGCTTTGTTTACTTTGACTTTTGATAACATATTTTTAATTTCATGTACTTCAAACGTCTTATCCAAATCTTCATATATATACATATATGGAGCATAGTGGATTTCAATGGGGTACGGCACGGGTTAAGTCATTTTTTCAAATAACTTGCGAAATCCTCAGATGATAAGGCATAACTTTAATTTCCTTCACTAGCATCCACCAATCCTTACTGTTAGTCACATTATTTGCCCTGCGTTCTAAGCCTAATGGATATTGTTGTTTTTTTACATTGCAAAATATTCCATAATTTTTTGTTGATATATATCTTTCCTTGTCGAGTATACTTCCAGATTTTCGTAGATTATTTAGAGCATCAAACGTCTTATCCCTAACTTTCTAGCTTTCTTGCATTGTGCCCATTTACTCTTATATTTATTTGGCATAGTGGTGTCGATGATTTGATTATTGCACATATGTCCGAAAGGTGTAGATCAGATTTCTCCTGTTTTGTCGCATATAAGTTGGACACAGATCTCTTTCTTCTGATTTTTCCATATCAGTTTGGGCAGAAGGTTTATATTTTGCATTGGTGTAGGTATTGTGTCAATTTTTAGCGTTAGGTGGATGAACATGTGGTCTGACCATATTTTATCTTCAACAGCGAAATCCTCAACCAATGATAGTATATCCCAGGAAATTGCACATATATCGTTGACAGAGGAACCCACCGTTTATCGCCTTTAGTTCTACCATTAAGGATCAAAAGTCCATGGTCGTCACATAAGTTGAGCTGGTCTTTTCTATTAACAATTTGATCTTGTGAACACCTGCTTTCTGTTCCCGCTGTAAATGAAGTTAACACGAAGTCCGTAGTCACTTGCTGCACCTGGCCGATTCTTACGTTTAGGTCACCCATTATTATGATATTGCTGTCACTACATTTGTTTGCGACTTCCCTAACCTTATTGAACTCTTAGTTCCAATTAACGCACATGAATTGGTATAATTGTGCATTTCATTGCGTGGGTTTTAAGTCTGATCGTAGTCAACTTATTACAGGTATCCCAATCATGTTGTACTCCTAACCTAACCAGATCTTTTTTGACGCCAAGAACTATTCCTCCTATCGCTCTTCCAAATCGACTGCTGCGCGATGCTTGTTGCAGGTGTGTGTCAAAATCATCGAATAAGGGGTGGTACTATTCAGTATGACATTGCTCAATATGTGTCTCTATTAATGCAAATATGTCGAAGCGTCTAATATAATTAAATAAGTCCTGATATAGATACTTGTTTTTTAGTCCGTGCACATTGTATGATATTATTTTTAATTTTCCGTAGCTTTTCGTTTCATAAAATTTAGATAACTGGTTTGGTCCATTAATATTGGTATTACTGATTTTGTTTATGGGATCAAGTTTTTTGACTTATAACTAGTGAGTGGGTAATCGAAATTTACATTTATGGAGTCAGCTCTGTCACCGTATATTTCTTTGATTACCGCCGGTGCATTTTTCTCTCCGCACTTAAGCAAATTCTTATCGTTAAACCTGAACCATTTCTGTCGGCATTTTCATTGTCGGCATCACAAACATTAACAGTTTGTTAGCCAACCTTGACACTGTGACCGAACACGACCCGAATCATACATGCTGAAGGCATCTCCTAAAGAGGGTCTGAGAATCCTGCCCTCCACCAGTGATGCCTATCGTAGTATTATACGCCATTTTGAGCTGCAAAACATTACGTTCCATTCGTATCAGTTAAAAGATGAAAGAGCATACAGAATTGTTATTCGCGGCCTTCACCACTCAACCCTCGTCGAGAACATTAAACGAGAACTTGCTGACAAAGGTCATTCTGTACGCAACGTGCACAACCCAAAAAGCAGAACTGATGGTCATCCGCTCAACCTGTTTTTTGTGGACCTTGAGCAACGCCAGCAACAAAGGGGCTTATGATATAAGGAGGCTTTGCCGTCAAATAGTTAAAAACGAGCCGCCTCATCCGTTCAAAGATGTACCTCAATGCCATCGCTGCCAGGAGTTCTCGCATACTAAGAGGTACTGTGGCAAACAATTTAAGTGCGTCAAATGTGGCGAAGCTCACGCCAAAACTTCTTGCACCAAAACACCTGATACGCCACCTAAATTCACACTGCGAATTATAATGGCTGCATTAAATACAAGGAAGCGATTGCCATGAGAGTCCCAGCAAGACGCCCTGCACCAAGTTACTCTCCACACCATGAGATATCTGGTCCCAATTCTGTGCCTAACAAGATTGTTGACGGGGTGTCGTACGCTGATGTATTTAAGAAATCGGTGTATCACCTACCGGCACAACAGAAACTCCTACGTGAGCAGCAGAAGCTACGTCAGCAACAACAAAAAGCAGTCCAACTGCCTATTCAACCTCACTCCGAGCCACAACAGTTACCAAGCAAGACATCTCCACCTAAGAGTCGTCAAAAGTCTCATCCGTTATCAAGTCAACGTCAAATCGCATTCCCTCACCCTGTTGGCAATAATGGATAGAATTGTCATAATTATCCCTCGCTCAGCGTAGATAATACCCAATCATTCTTATCTCCTGATCAGGTCCACCAATTATCGGTTGTCGTCTCCCGCCTGGACAGTCAACGAGAAATTTGATCGCCTGATTGAGATGCAGATCATGATGATGGAGATGCTCGCCGCCATATTGTCTAAAAAATGAGCAGACCACACATGAACCTCGCCATATGGAACGCTGACGGCGTCCTTAATCACAGAAATGAGTTAGAAGTGTACATGGCGGTAAACTTGATTGATGTCATGCTAATTTCCGAAACGCATTTCTGCATTAGAACATACATCAAAATTCAGGGATATGAAATCTATTCTGCTAATCATCCGGATGACAACCGTATGCGAGGGGGCGCCGCTTTACTCATCCGGTCATCCTTACGCCACCATCCGCTGTCAGTATTCACATAACTCAATGCATCCTGGTCATCGCAGCCATTTAGTGTCCTCCAGGACCCCAAATATCAGAGCAGCAGTTCGATACCTTCTTCAATCAACTTGGACCTAAATTCTTAGTCGGAGGTGATTGGAACGCTAAACATCGACTTTGGGGGTTCAGACTTGCCACCCCAAGAGGCAATCAACTTCACAAGAGTATAATAAACTCTTCCAGAGAGGCTCTCGCCATCGGAGCACCCACCCTTTACCCATACGATTCCTCAAGGTCGCCCGACGCAGTAGACTTTGCTATATACAATGGCATTCATCCAACAACTCTGAACATTGCGGAGTCATCTGACCTTAGCTCAGACCACATCCCACTATTTATTTAACTTGGATTGATTCAAGATAGCATCGTATGCCGGTCCAGGCTGCTCCCTCCCCACGCTAACATAACGGTCTTTCATCAGTGTCTAAACGAAAGGATCAACCTCAATATGGAAATCCATTCGGACAAGGATATAGATGATGCGGTTGACCTGTTCACCAAAAACATTCATGAGTCCGCCGAATTAGACTCTTCATACCGATTCCCTTGTTCACCCAACCCACCTCAGGCTCTCTTAAAACCTGAGGTTCTGGAGTTGGTGAGATATAAACGCAGCTACGACGTCGCTATATGAGATCACGGAATGAATTTGACAAGGCTGCATGGAATAGAGCTGCCCGAGAACTGAGGCATGTAATGCAAGCTGTGCGATCGGAACATTTTAACAATCTGTTGGCTAATACGGATCCATTGAAAAAGTCTGGCTTCAGTCTATGGCGTGCCACCAAGTGCATCAAACAACAGCCTCACATACATGCTCCAATCCATGAGCCTCTAATCCAGCGGCTATGTACGGAGACCGAGAAAGCAGAATCATTCGCTAATGAGTTGGAGAGCCGGTTCACGCCTTTTAGCCTGGCTGACCCTAGAGACGTTGAGGAAACAGCTGAAGTCCTATCGAGATGTATCTTAGACCACAGTTCAACTAAACATGTCACCCCTGAAGATGTTGTGACTCAAATTCAGAGACTGAAATCTAAGAAGAGCCCCGGACATGACCATATTGAAAACAAGGTGTTGAAAGCACTCCCGTGGATGGGAGTGTTGTTCCTGACGTTGCTGTTCAACATCACGCTGCGGATCTGCCATTTTCCCACACAGTGAAAGTGTGCAACGATATTCATGATACCTAAACCTGGTACTCCGGAGAACCGTGTCACATGATATAGGCCCAAAAGCCTGCCTCCAACTTTTTAAAAAATTTTTCAAAGATTATTTTTGAGTAGATTGTTGGCAGTACGGGTTGTTCAAGGAGCCATTCCTGATCACCAATTAAGATTTAGATCACAGCATGGCACTCCCGAACAACTGCATCGAGTCGTTAATCACATACTTACTGCGTTTGAGATGAAACAGTATTCCTCTGCAGTCTTCCCAGAGGTCAAACAAGCATTCGATAGGGTATGGATTGATGGACTTCTGCATAAATTAAAATTACTCCTGCCTGGCAAACAGTTTATACTAATGCGAAGCTTTCTTCAACGACGAACCTTCTCTGTGGCGGTAAGAGACAAAATTTCCACCATCAGGTACATGAGAGCCGATGTGCCGCAGGGGAGTGTGTTAGCTCCGGTCCTCTACTCCTTATATACGTCTGATATGCCTACAACTAGAGATGAGCATTCGATTATTGCTACTTACGCGGACGATACGGCAGTTATATTCAACTCTGCCTCTGTGAACGAAGCTGTGGAGAAATTGTCCAGCTACCTGTATAGATTCCACTCATGGGCCAGGCGCTGGAATATAGCCATCAACTCTGAGAAATCAGCTCACTGCACCTTCACATTAAGGCAAGGCGTCTGTCCGGTTGTGACTTACAACACAAGCATCATTCCGCAAATGGAGCAAATCCGGTATCTCGGTCTGATCCTGTATAAGCGTCTTACCTGGCGTGCACACATTAAGGTAGTTACAGCGCGCTGCTATCAAAAGCTCAAGAAACTGGAGTGGCTCCTCCGCCCATCGAATAAGTTATCTTTAACTAATAAAAGGCTCATCTATCTGCAAGTAGTGGCACCTGCTTG